>PVHY01008043.1:0-63903 GCA_004024945.1 Uropsilus gracilis
CCACTTCTGTTTGTGGCCATGCCTTCCCCTTCCTCTTCTTGTCCTTCTTCTTCCTGTCCTGGTCTTCCTCTTCCTGTCAGAAGAGAGAAAAGGGAAAGAAAGAAAGCCCACATATCATGCTGGGAAGAAGCATAGGTTTCTTTTTCTGGTCCCCTGTACTTTTCTCACTGGGAGAAGACCAGCTCCTCTAAGTTTCAGGCAGTCAGAAAATGATGTCAGATGTTTTCCTCAGAGTCAGGGAGGTGACCTCAGGTAAACCCAGGTACTGTCCACACCAGGTTTACAGTCATTTGGGAAATTAGATATGAAGCCAGTAGAGGTTGCAGAGGGAGGAGTACCTCAAAGTAGTCATTTCCTCTAGTTACCAGAGAAACTTGAGATAGGGGAAAGGAAATGTGCACTCCTCATCAGGGAGATGCAGCCTCAGAGAAGTACCTCTTCACCCAGAAGTAGATGAACAGGGTCTAGATAGGCAAATGGAGCAAGGAGCAAAGAGTCTTCAAGGTAGAGAACAATGCATAGATAGGAAAGGGCATATTTTAGAAGATATTTTGTCTTCCTGGGAGGAAAATTTTATTAGAATTCAGATTCAGTGAACATCCACTAGGGTCAGAAAAGATGCTAAGCAATTTATAGAATATCATGGAATCTTCCTAGATCCCATGGTGTTTGTTCATTCTTATCTTGTGTCTATTGAGTCCTGTGTAGCCTCAGTATCTTAAGAGAGCACCTGCCCATTTTATAGAAGAGGAAACCGAGGCTCAGAGACATGTTAATTCTTACTGGTGGAGAGAGAACCCCATCTCAGGGAGGAACTGAGTGCTTTCCTGGCAGCCAGAATATGACCTTGCTCTATTTAGGAAAATGATCTGGCTTTCTTCTTTGAGCTGAGGCTAGAACAGTGTTGAGCTGGATACCAGAACACATAGGAGGTGCTCAGCACACACACATAGGATGGCCCATCCTGAGTCAGGGGAGCCAGATGGAGTTGGCATCTAGTTGGGACTACACCCTAAATACAGGTAGGACCTGGACCCCACTCAATGCTCTCAAATCTGGAGTTGGTCCATTTAGCTTGGAGCCTGTTGACTGACTAGACACTTAAGCCCAGAACCCCAAAGAAAAAACACCTGAGAATTTAGAACTTTAATCCACTTATTGGCTCCAGATTCTGGAGTGGACATCAGTGGTGATGTGTTGGTCTTGGAATTCAAACACAGACATAAAAACCCAAAAGGGCCATGTACTCCCATGTAGATTTTTCCATATGCTGTCTTTAGGACCTGGTCCTTACTGGGGCCTATAATTCAGCCTAAGGAGGCCTTCCAGAGGATGTACCCTGCTCCTCTTCACTGTCCACCTGGCTCTCTTGATGGGAGGCCCTGAAGAAAAATGTTATAAAATAATTGTAGCCATCTCTTCATTTGCTCTTATGCTTTAAATTCTTCAGTAAATAAATGTCTTATTCATGTGTTATAAAAGTGAATCATTTAAGAAGCTAAAAAAAATGTATGGCATGCTCAGGATTTTAAGAAAATGACTCAGCATTTTCTTAAACTGATCAACACTTCCCACTCTCTGAGCATCTTATGTAGATGAGAATACTGGTGTTGGAAGGCACCCTGAGCATGCTGACATAAACAGACCACACTGGAAATGACAGCATCCTGAGGACATACTGAGAACCCAAGGTCCTCAGGAACCTGTACCTCTGCCTGAGAAAATGACCTTGGGCATAATCCACATCAACAAATGCCCCAACCTCAACTCATGGGAGAAGTGTGCTCATTTCCTCTAGTCATAAGCTCAGCCTGGACCTTTGATGAGCCAAGGCAGCACTACATCCCCTGGCACACTGCCAGCCTTGCAAGCACATTTCTCTCTGGGCACTTTCTTCTAAGTTGGAGGAATTAGACTTACCACCAGGAACAAAAAGGGAGCAGGACCAACTTCCTTCACCTTCTAGAATACAACAAGCCGCTCATGCAGTTGTGCCAATTCCAGGACACATTCACTCAGTCTCCACCCTTGGTTTGCAGTGCTCAGTAGGGGTGAGGTGAGGGAAGATATCTTGGCACCGCCACCCCACTGTGTGCATGGGCCTGAGAGACAACTGATCCAGGTAATGTACCGGGAGCCCAGCATACCACTTGCTCGAAGGGTGTTTTGAAGCACCGGACAGAGGGACGGTACCATTTGAATCAGTGCTGCTGGGAGTAGGTTCTTGACACTTGGTTTGAGGTTTTCTCTCAGCTGGGCACAGTTCAATCAAAAAGCAAAACCTGGGGGTGGGGGTGGGGTGGTGGTGCATACACCACTTGGAGCCAGGAACACAGCTTCTTATCTGGAGCACGGCATGAATTCAAGCAGGACAGCACAGCCCGCCCCTCCACCTTCCTCTCCCCAAATGTCTAAATCAGCAGAACAAATTTAGCCCGAACAGTGATTGGTAGTCATTTTGCAAGTCTGACATGTTTGTCGCATTTCCTTCTAATAAATCAGGACTCTTAGGGAGTTAGATTGCATTTCTGCAAAACCCAAGCTGATTATGAGCATCATCTGCACCACTTTTGGGGTCTTTCTCCAAGCTCATCCACAGGATGTGGGATGGCTCTCCAGTCTTCTCATGAGAGCAAATGTGCTCACAGTCTAGGTTAAGAATTTAAAATTAAAACTGAATTTTAAAACCACCACAAAGTTTTAAAACATTAGTCCTTCAAGTAAAATTACATATTTATCCTAAAACTGGGTGAATGTTTCTCTGCATGTACATCTGTTCTCATTTAGAATATTCAGAGCCTACATACTGCAACGGATGGAAGACTGGTTTAGCTGCTAAAATCCTAGGCTGTGCTCACAGCCCCATTGTTTACTTCCCACCTGACCTTGAAATGGACCATTTATAAGCAGCAGAGACATGGTGCCAGGCCTGCTTATGCCACAAACTGGCTAATTTAACCTAGAGTATGTCAGTTAACCTGCCTCAGCCTATTTCTTTTTTTAATAAGATGGAGAGAAGGCCTGTCTTAAAATACTTCCAACAATAGTGGTATTTATAAACTCAGTGGCAGATATTTTAGTAGTTTTCAATAAGGGTAACTACTGAAGATGCTGGTTCAGAGCTGAGTTTTCTTACATGTGAAATGGGGGCGGAAAACCTAAATATCCAGTAACGCCCTGTGCAGGAAGTGAAAGCAGGCAACCGGTACAAGGACAATACCCGGCTGAGGCAATCAGAGAACAAGGACACCAGGGCTGTCAAGAAGCATATTTATTAGTACTGGTAATGAATTAGCAGCTTTATATTCAAAGGCTGAGTGCCCTTAACAGGGAGTTAAGGAGTTACACTTCAATGCTTTGGTATTCTGGGTGGGCTATCACTGGTGGTAGTATAAGACCTGACATGATGAAGATAGAATGAAGAAGACTTAAGGAAAAACTAGACTACATAGTGAGTCAGTCAGTCATGGGTTGTTCATTCAGATATCTAGGCTGTATTTCTTAGGTTACTGGGCTTCAGCATACTTTAGGTCATCATACTTCACCTTTAGGTCATCATGCATCAGAAGTAGCAGTCTAGGTGTAGGATGCAACTAGTGAGTGATCACCTAGGACCTGAAGTTAGCTACACTGCATGACTGTCTGTCCTGGCTTTCCCACTAGACTCCTGAACTCCAGTCCAGCAGAAAGAAAAGATCACACAGCAAGGGTCAAGCAGACCTCAGTGCCTTCTCAGTGAATTTGTGATCTTGAATAAGCCTCTTGACCTTTTCCTCTTTGGAAAAGTCTCCCTGATTCCTTTGAGTTGGAAAGTTGTGTAATTACAGAATTATGTCAGAGGCTGAAAAGAAAATAAGATAGGAAGTGAGTCATCGGTTCAGGAAGACATAGACTAGGATGGAAATTGACTGGAGGATGCAATGACTTAAAGCTGATGGGAAAAGACCAGTGAGAGTGACACTCCAGTGTCACCTGAATTTTCAGTCACCAAGGTGGGTGAGAGAAGAGGAGGTTATTGTTAAGTGTTTACTGAAAGCTCTGTAGCAGCAGGCTTTACAGATCTATTAAATGTGGTTCTAGCTGTACAGTCATAGAACATTGAGAAAGTTGTACTTTTGTTTGCTTCCTCATCTGTAAAATAAAATAGCACACCAAATAAGTTTGTTGGATAGAGAATTTAGTAGTGCACCTGGTATGTAGTAAGTGCTGAATAACTTGTTATATTTTACTACTATGCTGTTATCCCTAAAGAAGCAGGGAGAAATGATGTGATTTTTTAAATCCCTGATCAGTTCCTCTAATGAAGTCTAAGATGGATAGTTCTGCTATGCATAGTGTGATAGTCTAGCAATTTTTCCTTGGGTCTGTCTATGCATATGGAACGATTCCTTTTACTTGGCTACTTCTCTAGGCTTTCCCTTTTCACACAGCAATTGCCTAAGGTCAGTTGCTAGTGAAAGTCAGTTGCTAAAGATGACAGAGACCTGTTTTTCCTTCTCCATAATGATTGAAGTGGTTTCTCTGTGAAGTAGCATGGAGGTGGTAAGACAAGGATGTGAATCCAAATACTATTCAGGGAAAGGCTTAGAAGGAAATTGCCCTACACAACATGGCATCTGGTCCTCTCTTGTTGTTCTTAAATATTTGCCTGTGGTACTAATTTACAAGGAATACCAAATACTATTAGAATAATTGGGGGTAGGGGATTAGCTAATTTGGGTTTCCAGGACATTTTCTTAGGTTGTCAGTTCATGAAGCGCAAATTGATTCCACTCACATTCCACACAGGGAATAGGCCTCATTTAGAATTTGAAAGTGTAACAAGAAGCAAGCTTCTAGAAGTCTTTTGATAATTCAGAGATATTTGTCAATTATATGCAAGTGTAAACTAAAACATCACCCTTGGTATGATAGGTATTTAATACTCCTTAAAAATGGGATTTTTGGAGGGAGTAGGGAGAGATATCTGGGAAGGGAAAAGGTGGGGGTCAGATGAATAGGGTGTCTGAAGGTTGATAAAGAGAAAATCCTGCAGCTGACAAGCTTGCTGTGAGATCTGGGAGAAGATTTGGTCCACTGGGGATTTTGCCAGGCATGCTGTGAATCATGAGTCCCCCTCTCCCCCCTGCAGACACACACCCAGTCTTCTGCTCAATCATCTTTAAGTTCTACCTCACTCTTGTGTTTTGGTTTTGGAGGTGTGAAGAGACAGCTGACATATTCATGATTTTCACTAATAGAGAACCAGTTTTCCTATCTTTACCAAATTCATATTAAGTATCCAAAGCATTTTTTTTTTTTTTTTGAAAATGGTGTCAAATTCTTATCTGCCCAGGGTGCCCACCTGTGATGTAGTCCAGGTGCCAGGCATGCCATTGGGGCTTTCTATGTGCAGCTCATTAGAGACAAGGTTGCTAAAATTTGTAAGGGATCATCAACTTTTCCAGATCTCACCTTGAGGGCTGCATTTGATAAAGACAAGGCAAGCAGAAGCAATAAACCCAGGAGGAAGTAGAAAAGGGATGCTTGATTGATTTATTCATATCTTAGCAGCAGAGGGAGACAGAGAGCAAAAAATGATGTACATTGAGCACTCCATGCGTCAACAACAGGCCTATGTAAACAGCCGTGCATAATTTTAACATGTTTATAAGAAAAGAATTTGAAAAGCTGCTTCGTAGCACACAGGCAGCTCTATAGAATCATTGATATTTAGGAGGCAGGACATACACGTCTCGCATAGAGGAGGATGAGACAGCAGAGGGTGAAGACAGATTTGTATATTAAAAAAGACAACATGTTTTAAAAAATGACTTCTTTGGCATGCGGGCATGTGTTGGTCTGTAAACACGGGCTTTGAGGGCTTGGCTTTGTGCCTCTTGGATGAATTTTCTCTATTCAGTAGGCATTGGGGGAACCGAGATTGCAAGGGGGGCACAGAGAATTCAGAGAAAGGGGCAGAAATCCAAATAAAAGTAGTAGCTTTAGAGAAGGGAACAGCGCCTCAACAGCAACCTCTCCAAGGTCAGGTTCTACCCCACATTTTTTGTTCTCTGCCTGAAAGGCTATAACCCAGGACCCCATTTTCATTCCTAAAACATTTATTTCCAGGAGAGTCGTTCCTCAAAAATGGGACTTCCCGGGAACTACACACCCATCTGGTCTTAGCAAGTTACTTTCCTTCGTAATTTCACTGAGTTCCGTGCTTCAGCACAGCGCAGTTTGCTAATGAAGTCCCGATACTGTGTGTGAATGTGCATGCGTGTGCGTGCGTGCACACGTGAGCGAGAAAGAGAAACACTAAAGTCTTTTGTCTAAAAGGTCAAAGTAGCATGTGCATGTTTTACACAGAAATTCAGTTTTTCTCTCCAGTAAAACTTTAGTTGGCCCACTATTCAGCACTTGTGATAAACTAACCGTGAATGGAGAAATGGGAGCGGATGAGCTGCTTCGTTCAACTACTAGGATGAACTTGGATACATCAAGATACCACCCCCGCCACCCCTCAGCTCCATGACACTTTCCCCTCCTTGTGTGTGTCCCATAGAGTTAAGGATCCATCCGGATTTTAGGGACTTGCTATTTGGGAAGCAGAACAGCTTATTTAGAAAACTCAATCTATTAAGAGATTTACATGTACATTTAAAATCTATCATTTAGTGAGTAATATAACCATGCAAGCAGCTGCACAGGGAAGTGGGAAGAGAATCGTTTTTGAAAATTGGCCACTGAGAACACGGATGAAAATTAGTACAGTCAACTTCTTTCAATGTTTAATGTTTTTATTTTCCGTTTATTATAAAAATTGAATTCTTATTTTACACAAAAGATACTTTAAAAACAGTAAAATTTACCAAAAACTACTGAATCTCAGGCAAAGGGATTTACCATCAAAAAACAGATTTACATGGTAAACCTGAGGGCCAAAGCATTAAACTCACAATAAAATCTTAGACTTTCTAATCATTAGTTACCAGAAGCAAAAAGATTATGTACATGGTTCAAAATAGGTGACAAAAATAACAGATTCTAGCCTTCACTGTGAAACTGACAAAAGAAATTATCTCTACTCAAGATTGGCCTATTATTTCACTGAGAGTTAAAATCTGAGTTTTCTTGAAAATAGTAAGTATTTAGGCTTTTATACAACACATATATGCACGAACACATCTATTCTGACTCTATGCCCCTTTGTATTTTTAAGATTACACCATCTCTGTTAGAGATAATATATAACATGCAGAAGGCATTCATATTGTTTTTCTCAGCAGTAGTGTATTATACAAGTCAAAGGCAAAACTTAAATATGAATTAAGTTCAACTGGAAGCCATCTCATCTCATTACTTTGGCTCATATAGTCTATATTAATGCTTTAGCATTGTGAAATTGTTTTATATAAAAATAAGAAAGTTGAAGAGAATGTAGTCCATTACTGAAAATACTTAGTAGATGGTTTCCAGTGGATGCAGAAGTGATGGACCAGGAACAGGAAGAAACCAATTAAAAAAGACTGAAGTGATTTCATTGCTTCAGCTTTCATATCCAGCAGAAGAAACAGCTATATCCAGGGCATTCTGCAATGGCTATTATTTTATACCATTTCATGCTTATAAAGTCTTCAGGATGCAAAAATAATTCCTCACCTCTCCTATCAGCCTTTCTCATGTTTCCAGGAACAAACAAATTTTGATGCAATGTAGAGTTACTGAAAATAAAATGGATTAAATTTGTATACTCTTGGTAAGGATGAGGAATCACTGATCAGATGAAAATAATGCAAGGCTGTGGAAAATAGTACTCAATTAAGTGTAATTATAGGGTCCGGCTTCTCAGTGCACCCCACCCCCAGCCATCCAAGTTCAAGTATCACTGCACATTCTTTAGCACAAGTATATTCTGTTACTATACCCGTGCTGACCAAATGTAAGGTGAATGGAGAGGAAAAACAAAATACCTTATGTGACTAGGGTGATGCTAAGAGAATGGGAAAATGGACAGAATGTGTTATTAAAAACATATAAGCAAGTAAAGCTATAAATCCACAGAATAATTGTTTGATTACTTTAATAATTTCAGAGCCCATCGATATTATATAATAGTCTAATTAAATATACAAAATTTGAATCATGAGACTCCTGAAGAGCAGAAACACACATTTTCTCTCTCAAACCAAGAAGTTACCCTGAGGTTGCCCAGGACACGTACCAGAGCTATGCCCTAGCACTGAGGTCTGAGGTCCTCTGGATACACTGTTTAATGCAAGCATTGATTAAGTGATGGTGAAACATGGTGACATTCAGGGAAGGAAATGAAAACTGAGAATGGAGACATGGTAGAGTTGGGCACCTCGATGCACACAAATGTAGGTTACGGAAGGAGCATAACCCTTTGCCGGAAATGCTCAGAACCACGTAGGTTCTCAGGTTGAGACTAAGCGCTCAGCTTTCTTTTAAATATTGTAACTAAGAGAACAGAACACTCATAGAAGTAATGAACATAAATGTATATCCTAGCACTCCTAGCACTTACCTACAACCTACTGCAAACTTTGGAAAAAATAGAAAACATCAAAAACTAGTATGGAACCTTTTGCATGTAGAGGTGTATCTGTGTGCATGTAAATTGAATCAATCAATGCCATGGCTAACACAAGCTGCTGACTTTGTTCTGAGTAACATTCACATTTATTTTTTGGAAAATGTGCTGCATATTCTTGGAGGTCAAATGCCAACTAATCTCAGAATTATAACTAAGGAGCTTCGTTTTCTTGATTCAAAATCCCCTAAATGAGGATGAACCTTTGCAAAATGAAGACTTGCTCCATCAATAAAGGTGGCATGGACACCACATTCAGTATGTCAGGTGGTGGTCTCCAGTTGACTGTATCAGGTTAATGTCATTTCAAAAGGTACCTAAACACCGGGGTCAGATTGAAATAAGAAACAAAATCTAGAAACCATGGTATCAAGAACAACTCTTTACACAGGAAATACTCAAGGGTTTGGAAAGCAGTTTGCAGTATTTAGTGTTGATCCTGAGAGTAAACTGTTTTCAGAAATTCAGAGAGGTGCTAAGGAAGATTTTAGTCAATGAGTTTGGCAGGTGGATGGTTCCATCAGTGATTAATCACAGAGAAGTGTTGTTTGCCAGGGGAAGGTCACGAACCTGAAACTTGCCTTGAAAAATGCCCCTCTTTGGAAGAGGGCAGGATTTCTCATACAAAATCATGAATAATTAGGTCGTCAAGACCACTTAAATACCTCTTCACATATCATATTCATGTTTTCAGAAAGAGTACACGTGACCGTTCTATTGGGAAACGTTAATATAACAACCCATGTGAAAAAATACAACTCAAAATCCCTGAAGGTATTCAGAATCTGTTTTCTCAAGTCGTAGAAGTTTCGATACGTATACCTGGGTCCCTGAGAACTTGAATGTTCTGACTAAAGGCAAGTTTGGGTAAGAATCACATTTTTACACTGCTCCTTCTCATTCAGAATCAATGATAATGTTTTAGGCAGTTTCTGGTATTTTATATATTTATACCTAATATAATTCAAGTTTCATTTGACATGAACAATTCTTTTCTCTGAGTTTCAGTAGGGTGTGAAGGAAATGCATTTGCTATAATTTGAAGACTCAATTTTGTCTTTCTGGAGTTGACAAAGCAAGAAAAAAACACACCACACATCACAATTCCATGTTTATAGTACTCTTTATCCATAGTGTTTTCCAGTTTTGCCTGCAGTTAGTAGATCACTTCATAGTTACATCCAAAATGAGGTGGCATTATCATGCCTAGACCCATCAGAGAAAAACACATTAAAAATGTACATTTCCCAAAAATGAGTCAACTTTATTCATTCTACAATATGCATGATAATAAAAGGCCAAACACAAAGCTCTTTATAAAACCAGAGCACAATGTATTCCAGCAAAGTTAGACAATGGCATGAGATGAATTTCAGTTAAATGGATCTATTTCTTTGTGAGCTTTGAGAACTCATTTTAAACACTGAATGGAGATTGAGTGTTTTCCTTATAATCACATCTAGAGATCATGCAGATGGAGAAGGTATTTTGCTTTAACTCTTGCTGAATTTCCACAATGTGTTTCAAAATCAATTTTGAAGATTCAAATCTGTACCTCTCTCCTCTATCACAGTTTTTGAAATTATTAAGAATTGTACCCGTACAATAGCACAGCAACCAGGGAAGAGAGGCGCAAATGATTTGGCTGTCCTTTTGTCAGGAAAACCCCCAACTATTTAAGGTCATGAAACACAAGGCTTTTATTATCCAAAAGTAATTAGTGGCAGAGTACGAAACATTTTGGAGCAGAATGAACAGACAGGAAAATCATAAATGGCCCAAACTAAATTTTTAAAGAAACGTGATCTTTGTACCTTATAAAAATTCTCAGATTTTCAATCCTAGGTTATATAATAGAAAATATTCATATGTCTGCATTTAATATAAAATTAGCAAATTAAAAAAAAAGGCTTTGATGAGACACAAAAAGACATTTTAGAGATTTCATTAACTTTCAGGAAGCCCCGAGAATGACATGTCCTATGTATCCTGCTCCTTTCCACGCAAAGGTCAAAGGCAGGCACTTTCTCAGGGTTCGTCATAGTTGTTAAGAGAAAACCAGATTAAGGAAGACTTGAGCAAACTAGGAAAGGAAGTAAAAATTCAGCCAAGAAGGAATTCTGCCAAGCACAATGCACCCTGACTAAAAATATCCAAGAACATAAATCAAAGACAGAGCTGAGTATACATCAGGAAATTTACATGATGAGTTTATGGTCTGGATGATAAATATCAAAACAGGAAGTCAGTTAAATCAAGTGTGCAAATAAGTATCAGGGGTTAGGGAGGAAGAGGAAAGAGTACATAATCTTTAAAAGTCAAAACAAAACAAAACAAAACAAAAAAACTGCAAGGTAGAGATTCAATAATTTCATGTTCCTTATTCCGCCCTGGAACTGTAATTCTTAGATCTCAACTAGTTAAAGAACAGTTATACACAAAAGTTTAGTTAAGTGTTAACACTTCTGACTTGTTTAATTTAGGGTTAGACACTGAATTGCTTTAATAAGACATTTGGTTATGGTTAGTCACAATTATTACCCATTTTTCATCTTTATAATTTGGGAAACCTTGATTCTCAATGACAGCCTGGGGGCATACATTTGAAAATTATTTTCTCTTGAAGTCAACATTTATCTAAGCAGGTCTGCAAGCGTTCTGTTACAGGGAGAGGGAGAGTATTGAGCAAATTCTCCTCAACAATCAGACAGCTTCTTTTGAGGGACTGACATCCTTCAAGTTCAGGAGGAAGTATTTCCAGGTAATTACCAATGAGCTCCAGATGAGTAAGGTTTGACAGCTCACCCACGTGAGGGGACAGGCTTGTCAGGCTATTTTTCCCCAAAAGTAAACACTGCAGCTTTTTGCACTGAAACAGCCCTTCTGGAAGCATCTCAATCTGGAAAGGGGAAAAAAAAAGCCTGTAAAATAGGTTTGTGATGACCTGTGGTGCTAACACATTTTCTGTGTGCTAAGAATACATTTTACTCCCCTATGTTTCCCCAAACATATTTCGGAAGGTTTTCAGAGATACATATAACCATGGTCATAAATTTGCTGCAGACTGAAAAGGCAAAGGAAAAATAAGAACAACTTGGCAGGGAATGAGGATGGAGGCTCCAGAAACTCCGACATCTGTGTTATACATAGAGGACAACAAATTTGACTCGAAACAAGGCATCAAGGAAAACCCACCAGCTACATGTTCATTGTTCCTAAGGTAAAAACAAACCAGCAACTCAGGAGAGTTATAATTATTCTTAAGTCGTAGTTTAGAAATAAATTGCTCTCAAGAGTCCTCATAGACTTCACTGTGTAATGTAATTAGCAACATCCTCAAAACATCCTGAGAACAGAGACAGGCTATTTCTTAGTACCTTACAGTATAGACTGAAAACTGTTGTTTGTTCAAAAATAAAAAGCAGAGACAGGAAGATGTGATAATATACATGTGCACATTTCATTCCTCTCCATGCACACTCCCAGGAGCATGGATCCTCCTGCCTGTTCTCTGGCAGTTGTGCTGAAATCACACAGAGAAGTCATTTCCAATATGAAAAGCCCACAGGAGGACAATTCCTAGAGCTGCTCCCCTAGCTGGTGGGTACGAAGCTTGTGAATGTCTAGGGAACCAAGGGCACACAGGAACAGGAGTGCACATTGAGGGGAGTTTTTCTGGGGAGAGCTGAAATGGGCGTGGCCAGCAGAACAGACTGCCCATGCCTCCTTTTTATACAGGCCAGGGAGGGGGTGCATCTCTTCAACTATGAAACAACATAGGCTTCTTGGTTCAGGAAGTGTCTCTGTTAGAAACAGGAATAAAAAAGAAGCACCCTGGGTTGGTCTGCAGCTCTGCAGGGCTGAATCAACCACATTGAACCAGCTCTCTGCTAGGGCCGCCACAGCATCTCAGCCTCTCCAAACATCCTCTATACATTCATTTACAGGAGTAGTATGGGGAAACTCAACAAAGGGTCAGAAAAAAGACAAAGCTTGCAAACTGACTATAGATCCCAGGCATACAGCAGGAGAGGAGAGGGGGAGCGAGAGGGTCAAAACAGAGGAAAGAAGCACACAAGGAACTGTGGTGAGGGGTGACTGTGGTGGGGGAGACTTAAGGGGTCTACACCAGAGGGGAAAAATCAAATCTTGCACAACAATGAACGATGATATAAGAAGACAAACAGCGCATACATATAGAATTCGCTATATGAATGAAAATAAAGTCAGTGGTACCAAATGCTTATTATGTTGGAACCCTCCTGACCACCCACATTTACACTCAGTACTGGATGTTCCTGAAATAAATCTAGTGACTGTGGCTGAGACTGACATTCCGTGTATTTTTGGTATGTCAGAACACTAGGTGTAAGCAAAGAGAAAAAAGCTCTCCTGCTGATTTCATCCCCTCCTCAAGAATGCAGATGTGAAAACAAAGGTAAGTATATTTCAACGCAGAGAGATGGCAGAGAAATGAGACAGAAGAACCTAACTCCCGCTAAAGCATGTCTTCTGCTCACAGCAGTCTGTGGTTCAGGAGCAGGGCTGGGGACCACATGTGGAGGAAACAGTCAGTCCTGTGCATGAGTGCAGGCTGAAGGCTGCTAGCAAGCTCTCAGGCAAACCAGCTGCTGCAAAGAGGGAAGGCTTGGCTCTCATGTGTCCGGTGAATGCATGCCGAGAGCTCTCTGATGTGCCAGGCCCGGAGCTAGCAGTTGGGAGAAAGTGTTCAACAAGGCAGAAAGGACTTGAAACATCTCAGTACTCCCTAGAGGTGTTCGGTTTTGGTGCTGTGACATTTTGGGTGGGCTAATTCTTTTCTGTGGGAACAGTCCTGTGCATTGTAGGATGTCAGCATCCTACATCTACCTGTTAGATGCCAGCAGTGACCACCAAGAGTGTCTCCATACAAATGTCTTCTGGTGGAGGATGGGGGAAAGCATCCCTAACTAAGAAGCACTGATCTCATGGGAGAGAGACTATATAACTAGTCTTTAATGGCTGATACAATAAGAGTGTCCTAACCAGGAACTGCCTTAGGGGAGCTTATGTCCCTCCTCTTTAGTCAACTTCTGGCTGGAAGGACCGATATCCTACCATGTGCACATTTGGAAACCAATAACCTCTTTCTCCTCAGTCTGATTATTTTCTCAACAATTTTCTTTCAAATCTCTGAATTTATGATTTTAGAGATTTCTCAGTGCTCAGTGTGGGCGAAGGACTTCACAAGGCAATGGGAACAGCACTCTGGCATCAGATCTGGGGCTGAAGGCTTTAGTCCCTCCCCCCTTTGCCCCTTACCCTGCGTGAAGCTGCAATGGAAAGCAGATTCAGGGCCCTGGTGAGAGATACCATATCCAGGGCTTCCAGCATCCATCACAGTGCAGCCCCTAGCTAAGACACGAGATCAGAATTCACTCATTCAGAGTCAATTGTATTAAAGAAGAGTGTCAGAAACTTAAAAGTTCTCTTTCAACTGAGTAATTCTGTCCTGAAAAAGCTATGTATATATTTAAAAATAGCCTTGAAGCTTAAAAGATCACTATACACATTTTGCCTGGACCAATACATTTTATAAAGATGTCCAGATTGCATTTATTTATACTGAGTTCACTGAGTGGATTCTTAGACTATACAGCACATAGGCCAGAAAGGCCTCAGTCGACCACTGGAAATGTTTATAGACTATTGGGGAGGTGATAAACTTCACAAACAGTATAGTTTTATAGAAAAATTATAAATGCATACATAAGAAATGCATTAGAAAGTATAAAAGAAAAAAAAGAAAAACTAATTGCTACATTATCACTCTGTATCTTAAACTCCTTACCAACTAAAAGTCTTCAGCAGAATGGAGTGAAGCCCTTAAACGGTCACGGAAAAGTTGGGTCTTTCTCTCTGCATGGCTGATATTGATGACTAAATACTCACTGCCCCCTGGGTAGCTGGAGCTTTCAGGGGCCTCTACAATGTTAGATTTTTTTTTCTTTTGGGGGGTTTTGGTGGGGAAAGGATTATTGCACATTCTGTCTCAGAGCATGCTAACCAACTACAAAAAAAATTCAAGCATTTCCAGAAATCAAGCTGAACATTTTCATTTCTAAGTTGTGAGCTGTGGTTCTCGGGTACAGCTATGTACAATACATAGTAAGCAGCTTGCCCATAAGCTACATCAAGGTACAGCCATGAAGAGATTCTTACAAAGGAATTTCTGTATTATTTACCTCTGGCTGGAAGTCTCTGAGTTAAACAAATGTTCTGAGTACACAGATGTCTAAGTAGATATAAATTGGAATGGCCTTTTAAGATTTGAGTGAAGTTTTTATGTCCTGCTCTTAGCTTGTGCTTTTCCATCAGATTCCATACCATCGTAGGACAACAAAGTTTGACAATGGGATGGGTATGGTTGGAAGGTGCTCGCCTACCCATCCCCCCATGAAACATGTGAATTGAGGCATCCACTGAGCTGCAGTACGATGGGCACTGCAGGAAGGGTCAGCTCTTTCATCAGGCACCGCTAGATCGCAGGCAATGAGCCTGTTTTATTATCACTAAAATGACAGTAGAGAGTAGAGCAGAGGTTGGCCAAGTTTTTCTCTAAAGCACTAGGACAATAAATAGGTCAGACTTTGTGGGCTGAAAATAACATTATAGGTATGTTATGGAGAGAAAAATGAACTCAATGGATGAGATTCAAAATAGAATACCAACCACTGAATATAATATTTTTAAATATAGGCACATGAATAACAACAATGGAATGTATTGTTGGGCACTGAAATTTGAATTTCATATCATTTTCAAGTGTCAAAAAATATTATTCTTCTTTTGATTTCTCCCCAGCTATTTAGAAACTAAAAAACATTCTTAGCTCAGACTGTGGGTAGATTTGGCTCCCAGACTATATAGTCAGCTGACTCTGGACTGATAGTCTTGCTGTTCCTTTCAGATATATGAGAATTTGTTTCTTATTTTATGAGTCTTATTACCATTGCTTTTCTTATTACCATTATTACCATTGCTTTTCTTAATTCTAAAGAGCGTCTTTTCAAGCTCTATTTTCACCACAGCCACTACGCAATGAATCAAACATGAACTTGACTTCAGGCCACTCCCATCTGACCCACCTTGCTACATGCTCTTGTCTCTTACTCTGCCTGGGCATACCTGCTGCAACCCTCTGTGCTTGACCTCTATCTTTTCACATTTCCCTAGTTCAGTGATCTCAGTACATTCCATGTTAACGCTCCCAACAAGAGCTACTAACAAAGAGAGGATCTTACTCAAATACCTTTGGTAAACGTTGCATATTGTATGTCTCCCTTGGTGAAGCATAATGTGTGTTTATATACTAAAGGCTCTGGGGAATTCTGCAGCCAACATGAGTGCAAACTGTCTAGTGCTTTTTGTGATCACACCTATTATTATTATTCAGTGGGAGAAACTCTGGAGTACCCTGGCAGTAAATAAATGTCCTTTGGGGGACTATACAGCATCTCCAATGTCTGGGGAACTCCCTAACTTATCTTGGTGAGGCAAGGTGGGAAGCAGAGTCACTTCCCACTAGAGAAGTGACAATAGCAGGTTTGTGTGTTCCCGGTTACTTAGAGCAAGAGGCTGGGCATTCATAAGCTATGCCAGTCAGGAGCGGCTCAAGTTTGGATTTTAATCAGGTCCAGAATCATGTACAAAGAAGCAGGAAGCACAAAGAAACTAGCTGAGGGGAGATGAAGGGCTGCAAGAGCGGCATCTGAGTTTCCAAGGGCAAGTCAGAGGGGTATCTCTACCGATTTGCTTTGGTGTCATGATTTGGGCTATGGTCGTTACTGCTGTTTATCTGTGCTTGATTGTTTCCCAAACTTGATTCTGTAGCCTTTGCAGTTATGAGATGTACTACATCCTTCCAATATATGCCTTGTATACTGAAATCCAGAGTTAGCAGTATTTGCCTTCTTTTAACATCTGATACACCATCCAAATGTTAGAAGAGTCTTTAAATCTTTGCCAACCTCCATTTCACATGGATAAAATCGGCTCAAATTTCTGAGTATATTCATATGTAAATATTGATGCATCTGATTTGATGTTTCATTTTCTTATTTTCAAACAATTTGGTCTCTTCATAGAATTCATGAGAATCTCAAGGTGAGAAAGAACCTTGGAATTAGTTAAATCTCTGTATGATTCCTGATTCCCTTAACTAGATACCTCTTGAAGCTAACAATCTACATTGAGAGATAGCTTCATTAAGTAAGAAAATAAATTCCTCCTTCTTAGTACTCATTCAATTTTTGGACAGCTTTTTGGGAAATATTTCCCTGCATGTCCTAGTATGACGATGTGTGGTCATATGATTAAATCTTTCAAATCTTTGAAATCTTTCAAAGTTCAATATGGTAGGCTACTACCTCTTCCTTCCCCCTCAACATCTCTCATCAGTGACTGAACTGTTCCATAAGAGAGATACTATCCATCTCTCTGGTCACTGTCTTCTGAATGATTTCCAGTTTCTCCACGACCTGGATAAGTTTTTTTCACAATCTGAGGAGAGTATAGCTTGTCCATTCAGAGGTGTCAAGTTCTCAGCAACTGCTGGTTGTCAGACCTCAGATACAACCCAGCTGAAGAGAACATTCTACTCTGGCCACAAAGTATCTGCAGCATAAGACTTTTCATGTATTGTTCAGTTTCCTCCCTTAAGATTTATCTTTACCTATTCTCTCTTACTGATATGGTCAAGAGGTCAGTAAATGTGAGAAGTACCAGTGACCTTAAGATTTTATTTCACTGAGGGCCAGGCATGGTGGCGTGTGCCTTTAATCCCAACTTTGGGTGGCCGAGGCTAGGAATCGCTTGAGTCCACGAGTTTGAGACTACCCCGGGTAACATAGACCTAATCTCAAAAAATAGCTGGGTGTGGTGGTGCATGCCTGTAATCCCAGCTACCTGGAGGTTGAGGCTTGGGATTGCTTGAGCCCACAGGATTGGGACTACCCCAGGCAAAATAGCAAGACCCGGTCTCCAAAAAAAAAAAAAAAAAAAAAAAGATTTTATTTCACTGAAGTGGGGGGAAATATTAACTTACCCATATATTTAAATCACGACCAGCCAACAATTTAGTCAGCTGCAACTTTCAAAAATTCATATGGTGGTTAGCCTGCATTATAACTTGATGAAACCAATGTCTTTCAAAATAATTATTTATACTTTACTTATACTACAGATCTAAGTATAACAGAAGTATTAATATTTATTAGCTGCACAACTGTCACTAATTAAAAACCTCTAGTGTGGTACTTTTTTGTTTCCCCACCGGGGACTTTTTGAACCAGCAAACTCTGGGATCCTACATCAGATCTACTGAATCAGAAACACTCCGACCGTCCCAGCATTCTTTTTTAACAAGCCCTGATGCACATCATTAGCCTAGGGCAATCCTCTAGGGTTTTAAAAACTAGGAATCCATTATGATCTGAAGATTTCGCATTCATGTTAGAATAGATGCTATTCTCTTCCATGGCAGCTAATTCTGAGAGTTTTAAAAATCAGTATGAATTTTGCTGTCATTCCCCAACTTCACTGTGCTTCTCCAACAACGCATGGCTTTCAAAAATAATATTTAGTGATTAATGTGTGTTAGCCACGCTTATAGCTATATTTAGCATGAAATATGAATTAGAAGAAAAATCTCGAAGAGAATACATTTTGGGGTATGGTAGAAGAAAACAGTTCCCGTTTTCAAGTAGAGGAAGATCAGTTTCATCTTTTGGCAGACCTGATTCCTGACAGGCTGTTTGCATTCGTCCCATGTGGGCATTAACACTATTCTCCTGTGCTTTAGGTTAGAATGAAATTTTTCTTTCTCCTCTTCACATTGTAAACCTAGGAACCTACTCATTTATTTTGTTTTTCCTTGTTTCAGTGAAGTTAAGCTTTCCTTAGCTTGGCCCTCCTGTTGCAAATTATGGTTCACTGTAATTTTTCAGCATGGATGCTGGAAAAAGCTTCTAAGTAGCCCTACTGTTGCATCATAGAACCAGGTAGAACCAGGCCTTTCATTCTGAATTGCCTTTCGAGATATACATTTCAAGTCTTTCCTTCTGCCTCACAAAAAGCTTATGAATAATTCATAATCTCAGCATTTTTAACAGAAAATTCTCCCGTGACAAATTTGGAAAGCTGCAAAGTTTTATGAAACTTTCTAAGCACGTAAGAACTTTCTAAAATGGAAAATAAGCTCTGTTGTAGCTAATCACTTTTAAATAGTCTGTGATGTTTCTGTAAAAAAAATGGGGAAGGTACTCAAGGGAATGTTGTAGAGCAACTACTATATACAAGGAACTGTGTCCAATACTTATATATATTTTTTTTCATAAAATCTCCATGACAACTTGTAACTTAGGTCAAAAACCGATGCTTAGTGTTTTAGTAATTTTGCCCAGGGCCATATATTGTCAGGTTAGACTTAGAAGATGCCTGTATGACTTAGGGGCCATCTTCTTACCTACACTACATACTGGCAGCATTGTATGTTCAAAAGACTGGCTGAATAGAGGGAGGGATGGATTTACTTACATTGTTGTTGGTCACGGCAAAGTACTGCAAATTACTCAGATACTGGATTTCTTCTGGAATGAAGGTCAGATGGTTATAGCTTAGATCCAAGTAATGTAGTTTGGTGCATAGGAAAAGCTGCAGGGGCAGATTCTCAAGATTATTATGGTCCAAAGAGAGCTGCTCTAGATTAGATAAAGCCCCAATCTGGGCAGGAATATAAGCGATGTTATTGTGCCACAACTTCAAGCAGGAAAGATTCTGGAGATGCTGAAAGCTAATGATTTCTTCCACAGTTTTAAGGTTATTTTCTTTTAGGTCTAACTCATGCAGATTGTTCAGGCTGAAGATGGAGTGTGGAATGCGTTCTAGGTCACAGCTGATTAGCTCCAGGCTTTTCAGATTGACCATCTTTTTCAAGTTGTTCAATACAACCAGTTTGCTTCCCTCGTTATCGAGTGACAACTTCTGCAGGGAAGGCAGGAGGTCTGTGATGACTTGCGGGATCCGGGACAGGCTGCTTTTCAAGTAGAGGGTCCTCAGGTTTTTTAGATCCTGAAAGCCCTCAGGCTGCATGGTGCTCAACTGCTCAGGCAGAACACAACCCGAAAGATAAAGTTCCTTGAGATTCTTCAGGTGAAATACCCAGCGTGGGATTTTCCCCATTTCAGTGAATTTCAGACGGAGGATTTTTAAATTCTCCTCCAGAAAGGTCAGCGCAGGGTGGTCTATCACCAAGGACGAATGGTACACGTGAAGCTCCTTGAGGTTGGTCAGCTGGGAGACAGAGGAGGGCAGCTTGACCTCAGGGATGAGCTCCAGGCTCAGCACTTCGATTTCCGTCAGCTCAAAGACATTGTCGGGAAGACCATTTAGCATAAAAAGATGCAGTTCGACCTTATCCTGGGAATTCTTCACAAGCTTACTCTTCAGTTTCTCCACCGTCCATTCGTTATTGAGGTTGATCTGTTTCAGTTTGTTCTCACTAACCTCTGACAGGAATATGGAGAAGCGTTTGGAATAGAGGGGGTCGTACTGATCCGCCAGATGGAGGATGAAGGCAAAGTCATTCTTGACGTCGGGAATATCGCTGTAGTTGCTCTTTTCTCTCAAAGCCTCAAAGGAATATTGTTTCAGGGAACTCCTCAGCATCCACCACAAACTGTAGGAGGAGGTAAGCCCGTAAAGTATAACCAAGATGACATAAAACGAAGCCAGGACCTTAAATATTTCCGCCAAGGAGTAGACACATTGGTAGCGTTTGTATCCCGTAAAAGCCTGCACGTCCACTGAACAGTCAATCTCAAGAGTGATGTAGGTTAAAAAATATGGAACGTAAGTTATGATGAAGACAAACAGAATGACCTTGACTATTATCTGCTTCAGGTACAGCCTGTAGATGATGTCCTTCTGTTCCACGTGCAGGCGGAACCTTTTCACTTTCTCAAAGATGGCCTTGGCCTGCTCGCCCTCCTTCTTGTCCAGGACGCTGGAAGTTGGGCTTTCGATGCTGGCCCCCGACTCCAAGCCAGGCTGTGTGTAGGACAATGACTGCTTGTTGGAGTCGACATCCGCCGAACACCCTGAGGAGGAAAGCAAAACCTTGGCCTTGGAGAGGGTCAGAGGCCGCACAGACTGCTCGGCTACCGTCTCTGACAGGGCGCGGGTGGTCCATGGCGAGTCGAAGCACTTGTGGAGGATGGTCACGAAATGCTCGAGCCTGGAACTGGTGCTGGGGTAGTGGAGCCAGAAGTTGCTGCAGGCTGCAAAGATGAGCGTGTGCAAGAGCACCAGGTAGGGGAAAAACTTGGCGAACCAGTGGAGTTGTTTCTCGTAGCAGACAGCATCGATGTAGGAGTACTGCTGGCGGTGGAGGTCGTTCTGGATTCTGAGGGGGAGGGGAAACGGCGCCCCCGGATCTGAGGACGCATTGGCGCTGGCTTTCAGGATGTCCCAAGGCACGGCACAGTGATTGTCAAACTCCACCTTGCACGGAAGACAGCACAGAACCCTGCTCTGCGTCAGCTGCAGGGCCCCGGCCAGCACAGCCACCAGCAGCATGATCAGGGTGAGGTAATACCAGAAGACGTCCCACCACGGCTTTAGGATGTGATAAGATGACTGCGCGTCTGCTAGACATTTTAGCTCTGTTAGTGTAATCATGACGTTCCCTTGGAGGAGCACAGAAACTGGAAGAGGAAAATAAAAGAAAAAAAAAAAAAACACTGAAGCAAGAATCTAAATGAAGCCTTGAATTCTAGTGCTACGGCACACCTCGCTTTTGAGTAGGACTTCGCTTCAGAGCCAGGCAGTGAAGGCAGGGCTGATCAAGGAGTAAAAAGTCTTCTGGTGTCATTTGAAACCTTAGGCCACCCCAACTACGTACTACAAAGTCCCTTAGATGAAAGACTATTTGATGATAGACTGGACTTGTAAAGGTATTTGGGGCAGGATGTGAAGCAAACCTCTTGTTTCCTTCTGGATCTGGACTTCACGCTAAGCTGTTTAAAATCAGAAGACAAATTTTCTTCAGTCAACATCAGGGAAACTTGTTGTGAGGCTACTAATGTCTGGCAGTTCCATTTTATACCTTTCAAAGGGCCCAAGTAAGCTCTTTACCAAATTCGGTCACCAGCATGGAGCATGTTTATAACTCTTAAAAGAGTTGTGCTTCAGCAACCATAAGGACCCTCTTTTGAGCAAGCACTGCTTTATAAAACTGTTCCTTTGGATTACCGGAATCTACCAATTCTGTGTTCAAATCTAACTGTGATTTAATGCATTATTTCCTTTCCCCCAAGCTCTTGCTTTGTAACTGAAGTTCACATCCAATTTAGTGCATTTAAAAGTTGACAAGTGTTCACATCTAATTTAGTGCATTTAAAAATTTGACAAGTAATAGCAAAGGCTTAAAAAAAGAGGTGTGTGGGGGGAAACCAGTTCAAACACTCTGAGGGAGCATAGATTGTGAGATTCAGTTGGCAAGATACACTAGGTTAGCTTTTCCTTCAGACAGGCAAGGTAGATTCTGCACAGTCCTATGGAAAGGTATTCAGACAGTGCTCCTTACATAAGTAATTTAGGTTAATATTCAGTCTTACATTAAAATAACTGCTAGTTAGTAAAATCCAGACCACCTCAAAGATGCCAAAAAAAAAAAAAATTCAGACCACCTCTAAGATGCCACAGAGTATAAGGCATATAAAAGAAAACATTTAGATGTGATAACAGATCTAGTAAGAAAAAAGAATCATCATCATCATCATCATCATCATCATAGTAGCATGGTCATCTTTAGCTGATGGTTCACTCTAACCTATACCCAAGAATATGACTTACACTCACTTGAGTTTGAATTCTTATCTTCCCTGGGTCTCAGTTTCTCTCTCTAGATATCTTACTGGTAACACCCCTAAAACATCTACTTTGCTCTCACCAGTCCTCCTTCTAGGGACCCGGAATCCCAGAATCTCATTATAGAGGTTCTGTTATCTGTTAATAAGTACCTTCTCTTTTGCTGGTCAGTCTCAACATAATCATGATCACCAGACTCTGAACCCTAAACCTTCATGCCTTCCCACTTGTGAGGGCATTCCATGATCCATGATTTTTATGACTGAACTGGAGTGCTACTTTCTGTCTGTATCCTCTCTGGGTAGATCATATTTTATGGATTCAGCTTCCTCTTAGGACTTGCAACTTGATTATATAACTCTCTAGGGCTTCCCGCCTTTACTCTGGGTCAGCGGGTCTATTTCTAACTCTCAACTCCTCCCATTCTGCCTCATCCCACTGCAGTTAACCATAATTGTGTGTCAAGACCAGCTGAAACTAAAACAAGAGGATTCTGAGACAAAAAGAAAGTCCTGGAATTAGACTCCAAACTACTGTAAGCATAACGGGAAGAGGAATGGCAAAAAATTCTACTGTAGGAACAACTGAAAACCATCTAGGGATTTGCATGGACATAAATGCACATTCAAATTTAATATGTGATAGATATTATGCTAAATATAGCTATGTACTACATTTATGCTAAATATATTGTGTGAAATATACTTCTGTGCTATATTTATGACAAATTATGCTCAATATAGCTACGACTATAATCTGTAGCCATAATAATAGATGAATGCATCTAAAGAATCAACAGTTCCTTGTCTGCCTGATGAGATTACACCTAGACCCTCGTGCTCAGTCAAAGTTAAAGGCAAACAGGCAATAAAATAATCATGAAATACCTGTCTACAAACTATTTGCTACAGAGGAACACAGTAACTGATGATATTTAGCTGAGATAAAAAATGACTAGGAAAGTCTGAGAATTTGTGTTTACATTTTTGTATGACTACCTGTTGAGTGAACGAGTAAGTGAACTTTTTCAAAGGCCAAACTAGCTGAGTGGACCTTTAAGAAAGATCTCTGTTTGTTCAATTTGTAATAGAACACCCACAGAACCGATCACTCTGGGAAATAATTCAGCCTCTTCTCCTTGACAGATTCTACAAATAAGATGACCATCCATCAGGTATACTGCAAAGGAGTTTCTTATACCTGATAAAAAGACTGAACCAGATTATGCTGAGACTCTGCCAACTTGAGTCAAATTCATTTTAAGAATTGCGGAAAAATGTAAACACAAAGAACTCTCATGATAAGGACATTTGACAAAAAGCGAGTATTTATTTAACAAATGACACAAGCCAGGATGGCCCAAGATAGTGTATTTCAAATATTTATACTTACTACAATAAAAAAAATGAACCCAGTAAGTTGATTCTGCTTCAATCAGGAGGCCTACACCTTTTGAAATTTCTGAGACACACCATCTCTGTGTTTGTCTTCATCCTATGAACAAACATAGATGTCTTCAAATAATTGTAGTGCAACAAGCAAGCCAAAAAACAAAATTGGTAATGTTTTCAGAGATGTTTTCTCCATCTTAAGACATGAGAGGGCAAACAGATTTTCATGTCGGTTTACTTTTCACATAAGGAGTTACTGTGGCAAATATGTCCACCCATGTACCGATCACATGCAGTCCTGAACTCCCTTAAATTACAGGAAAGCAGTTATTGAAATTAATACATATTTAAAAATTCTGTATCTACAACACCTTGATAAGCACTTAACTTTTTCCAGTCTGCATGCTATTTTTTTCTCATTCAGTTTTATTTGCATTTGCCACATGATTTCTGCATCTTAATTTAAAACTATATATCAATCCAACTAAGGTAGAGCTCTTAAAATTTAGCTTCCTGATTTCTTTAGAGATACTCATAAGTTAATACCTTTTTAAGACAGAGCTAAAAAATATGGGTAAAGTTCTCTGAAATGAAGCTATTATTAAATGTATTGATAAACCTTTACATTCATTTTTTAGCACGGGCTAATAAAAGTCATTCTTAGCATCTACTTCAGTCATGCAATAGTTTATATTACATGTATCAGTTTGAGATAATTTAAAAAATATAAATGTTTTTAAGACTGCCTATGAAAAGCATATTTTTGGGCCTCTATAATTTCTGCAAAGTTGCTGGGCAGGTTTATAGATTTGTTCTGAAGATACAACCTTTTATTGGTTTATTAAGTACCCAAAATCTAGTGTAGAGAATTGACCCCAGATAGTATTTAAGATTTTTTTTTACCAATATCCTGTGGCCTTGTCATTCTTAAAGATAAAAAAGCTGGGTATATCTAAAATTTACTTTGAATTTACCAACCCAAGTGTAAAACCTGTCTTATAATTACTGTATCAGATTATTTTGCAGACCAGAAAGTATAGTTAGTGTTAATAACCTAGCTGTGTATTAATTCATATTTACATAGCACCCCTGGAGTATGCGTTTCTCATTTACAATTCATGTGGAAATGGTTTATAACAGATGGCACACAATTGTCTTTATGTGCAGCAAGCATGATAAAGATATTTTGATGTGTGAAACAGTTTACATATTCTTCCATTACATTGCATCTGAAATGGGCCAGGAAAGAATTTATTGCATAATTCCAGAATGTCACTCAGCCATCGTGATGTTTCTCACACAATGCAGTTTCTTTTAAATATTGCAAATCCATTTTCTACTTTAAACCCAGTATTTCACAGAGAGTTACAATTTTCCAACTAAACAGTAATCATTTAAAATAACTATAAGAAGCTACTATAACTAATCTGTAAGAGAACCACAACTGACTACAGATTGTTTTCTGATTGAAAATCATTTGTCAAGAACTTTTCCTGTGTGTCTTTTTCAGATAGAAATATCTCTATCCACCTGATCTCAGTTTCCTTCAATGTATTCCTTAGCAATGAAAGAGCAAATCTATTATTATAACTCTAGTATTAACTTTCCTACTTTCAAAACACTGGCATATGTATTCATTTGTTTCATATTTACAACTAAATTATCCCAGTTTCCTTATTTATTTCACATGTTTACAAATATGGAAAATAAGGCAAGCTCAATGTAGTTACTTTGTCTACAGATTACAAAATACACAAGAAAAATATCACTAGAACGTAGATCCTCACTCAAATCTCAAGCCTTACCTATATTGTCTAAATCAATCCAATTAACTATGTCAATTGTAGTTCTATGAAAAAGATGAATATTTAACTCTTTTCCCCAGCTGCAATGGAGTAAATGCTTTTGTCCAAAGACAAATGCTGAAACTTAGCCCCCCATGTAATAGTATTATGAGGTGAAACCTTGGGATACAATTAAGTCCTGAGGGTAACGCCCTCGTGGATGTGATTTAGTGTCCTTATGAAATGAACCCCACAGAGCTTTCTTGCCCTCTCTGCTGTGCAAGGACACAGGGAGACAGTTGTCTGTGACTAGAAAGGGGATTCTTCAGACACTGAATATGCCCTAGTTTTGGACTTTCCAGCCCTCAGAGCTGTGATAACTGTTTGTTAAGTCATCCGGTCTGAGGCAGTTTGTTAGAACAACCTCAAAGGACTAAGTAAGACCTCAACTTACCCCAACATCTGCATTATAACTGGCTTCTATAAAAATCTTTTTGGGGAAAAAAGGGTGAAAATGTACCCTTCTCTGTAATGTCTCTAGCAGCATGTTATATAATCATCTTTCTACACTAAACATTTTTTTTTCTGCTGAACATTTTTCACCAAACTAGCTATACATAGCATCTGGATTTAATGCTGTATAAAAAGTCTCAAGCATTCTTATATATTACATGATGCTAATTTTTCTAATAGAAATATTTAAAACTAGAGAGCTACAGCATAGCTGTCCTTTGCCACTACAAAATATAATATTATTTGTGCATCTAGAAAATTTTTTCCAAACCATGTTTTCACAAATAGTGAGGATTCAATCCAAATCAGAGCTCTTATTTCTAATATACAAATGCAGTAAGTCAGCTCAAAGAAAATATTAAGCATAAAGTTTTTTTTTTTTTGATCCTAGTAGCATTTCTTTAGCTTTCAAATCCCATTTAAAATATCATATAAACTTTTCAAAGCACATACCTTCACTTGACAATGATCCTATAGTGTCTAACATCAGGACAACAATGTTAAAGTCAGGCATCTTTACTTTCCATTAGTCCTGAGTTTACGTTGAAAGCATTTCCAAAATACCCAGAGAATAAACAAATGAGACCAGCTGGTATGTAGAGTAATAATATGCTGTATGTTGAATACCCAGTATTTCTCCAAAGATCTCTGTCAGTGAGCCTCGGCAGGGATAAAAACCTCATTCAAAATGAGGTTTCTTTACACTCTTTGCACTGAAAACTTTCAATTCTCTTCATATCATTTCAGATATTTAGTAATCCTTCTCATTAAGATGTTTCTTGGGTCTATCATGCATCTAAATGAAATATAAATTTCTCTTTTTGAGTTTCTCATTCTGGGAAATAAGGCAGCATCACTCCTGATGATTTACTCCATTTCTTTATACTAAATAACTCCTTAAACCAATCTTCAGAGATCTGTTGATAATCATCTAGCATTTCTTGAACACATGTGATCACTCATGAGATGAGTGGTGAGCCAGTTCACAGCCTTGCCAGTGGTTTCAGATTTCATCAGTATAGTGATTTTCAAATAACTAACACCCTCTCCAAATTTAGTTGTAGTTCTTTTGAAAGTTTAAAAATAATTTATATATGATACTCTTTTTAAATACAAATTATAACAACATTAGCTGTAGCTTTGAGATCTAGCAGAAAATGAAGATTTTTCTAGTAAAGTGTTTCTCTAACAATAATGTTAGTAGCCACCGGAGTGCTTATTAAAACAACGATAGGTCCCACTCAGTTTCTGCTTCAATAGGTCTACTAGTTGCCAAGAATGTGCACTTGTAACAGATTACTTTGAATGCTGCTGGTGCAGAGACCATTTCTAAAGAATTGCTAATCTAAAACGTGGATCTCAGTGTTAACTTCACATTGGAACCACCTGGGGAACTTTTATTTATTTATTATTATTATTATTTATAAATACTTTATTATATAGATAATTATTTCACATCTTTGTAATCCCTGGGGCTCTCCTTTCCCTGACCATTCCCTGCCTCACCTGCCTCCCCAACACCCCAAGTGTTAAACTTCAGTTCATTTTTTAGCTTGTTTTGACTTTTCCTCCTGGCCTTTTGTTTGTTTTTCCCATGTCCCATATATTAGTGAAACCATTTGGATTCTGTCTTTTTCTTTCCAGCTTGTTTCTGCTCATACATGTTAGGTAGATCCATGTTATCATATAAAATCATCAAATTTGTCATTTTTAATTGATGAGTAATATTCCATTGTGTGTATATCTATACCACATCTTTTTCATTCATTTGTCTGTTTTGGGACATTTGGGTTGCTTCCATGTCCTTGCAATTATAAATAGTGCTGCCAAAAAAATCTCTCCTCTGGAAGGGAAAGTTTACAAGATAGATGGGCAATACCATATTTGGGAAAAGTATCTACTTTTTTAAGTCAACCTGGAAGTTTCACTAAATGTAGGCCCTTTCCCGCTCCACAGACTATAAAAGTAACAGCCACCATCTCTTCTATAAGCCCTCGAGACTCAGCTGTGTGAGGTAGCAGAACAGTAAGTGTAAACTCTAGAGATTTGCAGGATGGACTTAAAGAAGAGGGACTGGAAACAAGGGTACCAGTTGAAAAACTACTTCAATCGTGTTGGCCAGAAAGTAATAAGGGAAGATTTTGTAATACATTTGAAAAGAAGGCAACAAATGAAAGTCACCAAATGAAAATTCAACACCACTTAGCAAATTCAGAGAGCAAGTTCCATGGAAAAGTAAGAATCAAGTAGCTCAAATTTTGATCCAATGGTATTATAGTAACTCCCACAGTTTCTAGTACATGCATAAAATAAATAATTTATACAGTAAATAACTGAATGTTAATAATTGCTGAAGGTGAGCAAATTTGTTAAGATGATAGGCAAATGGGTATTTAAGGTGATAGGAAGTCTTTCTTGGGGGAAGCAAGAACTCAGGAACACAGAAATGGGAGGGGTTTTGGTTAACTATTCTCCACATTCCAAACTGTAATGCTTAAAAAAAGTCAGTACGGCTTCATGTTATGTGATTCTGTGAGCAGCTCTTTTATTTTATAAGTGATGGCTGGTACTAAGATGGCTGCCAACAAGATGGCTGCCAAGTATGAAATGTCCTCATTCATCAGGTTGGTGATTGGTGCTGACTGGATTGTGTTTCTGAAATGTGTGACTGTTCATATGCCCTCACAGCAAGATAAGATGGTGAATTCTGAGCACAGACATGAAAACTGTAGTTCTTTTATAGTATAGATCTCAAAACTACAGTTTCACCTCCATCACATTTCATTAGTCATAGGAGTCAGATGGCCATCCCATATTCAAGAGGACACTAATAAAATGTCACCTTCAATGGAAAGTATAACAAAGAATGTGCAGTCATTTAAGTGACTGGTTTACTATTTGTCCACACGATTTATATTCTTCCAGCCTGCAAAACACAGTCACCCTTCCCCATGACTCCCAAAATTTCATCCCACTAAGGCATCAAGGTCAGGGTTGAAGAACAGGATCTTACTTAAATCTAAAGGGAGCTATGGGACAATGTCATAAAATTTTTAGAAGCCCTTCTGGCTAGCTGAGAACATCTAGAAGGAACGGTCTTAAATCTTTTGAAGTTTTAAGACACGGTTCTGCCGCTGTACCGATTTTTATTTGTTCCTTGAGGCCAGGTTTTATTGGCAACAGTGCTCTGGATCTTAAATCTCAACCTGAGACTGTTTCTTACTTTGAGAACCTTTATCTATATAGAGACCTATGGATGAGAAAGTTTTATTTATGTCCTAGAAAATTCTGGAAGTACATCACTAATGTCTACTTAAAAATCTGTATAATTCCTTCTTTTCGTCATCCCTTTTTGGCTACACTTTGGTCCTAAGTGCTTTTTAAAAAGGTTAACTGGGATTGCAATATTCTGCAAGGAAATAAGCTAGAGCACAAAGCTATACAGTCCATGTTCTATCTTCCATGTTACTGGTAGATCTGTCAGTCCTGTCAATTTTTCTGTCCCTATAAAACAAGCATATCACTTTATAATTCCCAATAGCAGTCCTCATGGTTCTTCCAGATACCTTTAAAAATCCTTTTACTTCCCTTTAGGTCACCACTGCCACCAGGTCTCAAAGTAAATTCCAGACGTCTTTTAGCGCAGCACCCCCATCTAAGTACTACTTTTGCTTGGTTCTTTATTGCTATATAACACACCATCCCCTAAGTTGGCAGCTGAAACTACCATTCATCATTTCTCATGATTCTGTAGGATGAGGAGACAGTTCTGTTTCACATGGTGTTAGTTGCAATGCTGGGATGGCTGGAAGGTTCAAAATGCCTCAATCACAGGGCAGGCACTTGGGTTGGCTAATGTCTGAAGTTCAGCCTAGGCTAATGACCAGGGTCCTTGCCATCCTGCCAGAGTTGTCTAAGCTTCCTCACAGCAAGGTGACTGAGAGGGAACACTGCAGGCACACAAAAGCAGAAGCTACAAGTCTCTTTAAAGTCCATCCTTCGACATTACTACACATCACTTCTGCCACATTTGAGCAAATCTCTCTCCCCTAGATAATATAACAAATGAGGAGGGACTTTCAGACAAGGAGGAGTAAAGGGGGACAAAGAAGCAGGGTCAATGAGGTAAAGGAGAAGCGACGTTTCTATAGCACAAAACCCAGCAAGTATCATGGAAAGCATCTGAAATCAAAGAAACATAAGATAGAGGAAAAAAGGACAATGAAACATATAACTGCTGTTCTGCAGTTTGTTTTCCAGAGTTGTAGACTGATCATGTGTCTGTGAGCAATTATATACAGTATTCCAAATATTAGGAAAATTACTCTAATTATCTGAAGCCCCAGGAGAAAGTTGCTGAATACAACAATTAAAATCATAGGAGCAACTCTAGACATCCTAATTAAACCTGAGTTGTTCTAAATGCTACGAAACATTGCTTCACTTTCCCTAGTTTGAGAAGGTTGTGGGATACATTGTGCATTTAATTTCGATGGCAACTATCTTTTTAAGGAAAAGACCCTTCAGCCCTTTGATGCTTTCAGTAAGCTGCCAAATTATCTAGAATACATTTAAGATGAAAGATGTGGCAGCCATAGTATTATAGTATTAACACCAGTGGCTACCACCACTACCACCACTGGCTACATAATTCTTAGACTGTGCAAGCAGAAGGTAAACTAAAACAAGTTAAGTACTGAAAAAAGCAGACTTAGAGAACAGATGAAATATTTATTTTAGAAAATGCAACCTTGAACCCTTCTCTGCCATCATCATTGTTTCTAAAAGTGTGCTCCTGACCCTCCCCATCACCTGACAGTAATAAAGTCATGAAGCACAATACACTATAGTCCCCATACACCACGCCTGTTCTCCTCTCAAAGGACTAGCTGATGGCAGAGAATATCACTCTATTTGCTTCTCCTAATTCAACCTTTCACAAAATCATATGGAGTGTTTCATCCAGGAAGAAACTATAGAGTCCAGACTCCAAATCTATAAGCAAGGAAACGAAAACTCTGAGGTGTTCGAGTAGCTGTTCTAGGGTCATGGGATAGTAGAGTATGGGGTTGTGGCCAAGTGTCCTATTTGAAAGGAACCATTAAGTTCAAAGCATTGATGCTGGCCGTGTAGCCTACTTAATAGTACGTAGTCTTAATAAAATAAACAGGGCTTTGTAACATGAGTCACAAATCTAGCCCTAGACATTTCTGTGTTAGGAAAGAGATCGAGAGGGAGTTAGTCAGGTGATGATATTGGGGAAGATCAGTCCAGGCCAGGAAACAAGAAGCTTAGGATGTGTGAGTATCAGAAAGGAGGCTGCCCTGCTGGAATGTCAGGGGCTTGGGGCGAGCTGAAGTATGACAGCAGGCTCGCAGCCAAGAGAAGGAGCTTGGATAATAAATAGTTCAGGAGTAATGGAAACATCACTGAAGAGTCTTAAATAGAGGAGCAGCTGATTTGTTATTACCTTTAAAAATTCATACCCAATTCAAAGAACTGGTAGGAATATATGGACATGCTTAAGAATTCAAAATCTACACCTCCATCTATAAAAAGAAGGGTGCTGAAAATAAAGCAAGGAATAGACCCACTGTCCTCCCTGCCAGTTCACATGAAGCTGTGTGACACACTTAAATTTAAGACATATATCATAGTCATAACATTAGAGACTCACACTGCTTAACGTAGTATACATATTAATCATTCATGATATCAAAGTCAAAAGCTCTGCCACAGAGCTAATTTTGGATAAATCTTCCATGACTATAAAAGATGAATGATGTTTTTAGGAAGCCACCTAGTATAGGGGCTTGTTATTTCTGACTCACGTACTCAAAGAAAGCATGGTCATCTTTTATTTATGGAACTATGACAAATTGAGTCTATGCATTAAAAATGCCACCTGAAGCAAAAATCAGAAAAATATAGACATGAAATCATAGTTTAAGTTTCTCATAGATATTAATCAAATCCCTGAGATCTTCAATGTTAAGAAAATGACAAGTATCAGATATATGCACATGTATAATTTTCTATATTCAAAACCAAGAGAAGATAGTTAGATGACATTTTACTGAAATTTATACAGATTCAATTTTTTGTGTATTAACCGGTTTAAAAGCATTGAAAGGATTTCACACAAAATGTCTCTTTTTACATATAAAATATTCAGTATTTGCCCCAAGCTATCAATGAAATAGTAATTATCTTCACCATGTGTTCACAATTCAAAATGTTAATCTTACCCTATGAATGCTGGTCCACTGGAAACTCTGCAATTAGCTACAATTTGAAAAATTCCTAAAGAGAAATCATAAACATATTGTTATATTTTTAGGCATCACAGGATTGCAAGACAATTTTGTCCACTTAGGTGGTTCTAAAGTTTCCAACAGCTATAGTGACGTTCTGAAACATGCAATAGCTAACTTTTGAAAAAAACTGTCTTGTTAAACAGATCATCAGCTGACCATTCACAAAATGTGCCCACTCATACCCAGGGGGAGAAACAAATCACTGTCATAAGTTACAAATTTAATCTCATCATCATCATTACAATTCACAAGGTCTAATAGATGAGTATTCAACTTTTAATGAAGACCACAATAAGCATTCTAGCTGAGGCACCACTCATTTTATAAAGAAAAGTCATTGAAAGCATCTACACTTCTTATAGGTAGTATGGGAAATAAGGCAGGAGAGGTGGACTTAATATTTGGAATCATTGCCTCTCTGGTTTCTTTGGATTTTTAATTTGTATTCATTGACTGCTAATTTTACATAAGTATGTCAGTATCAAAATCAATGGCATGACATCAAGATCTTTTCTGATTTCTTATTACTTAACATAGGATTTCACAATGACCGTTTCCCTAAATATCGTTTTTGATGGTATTTACTTTTATCCTACATGGATATAGCATAGTTTAAAGCATCATTTCCTTACCAAATCTTAAATTTTCTTTTTTAATTATTATTAATGCTGTAAATATCTCTGCACTCTTCATATTATTTCCTTTGTATAGAGTTCGAAAAGTGAGAGTAATGGGTCAAAGATCATGAGTTTCAAGGCCTAGTACAGATAGCATCAAATTGTTTCCCTAGATTAAACAAATTTTTTTTCTTACAAACAATGTGAGCACTTCCCCACCAGCTATGAGAAACATCAAAAATCCTTGCCAATCCCATACCTGAAGAAAAACCTTATTTCTGCATTATTCTTGCATTTTTTGAGATGGAATTCATACAGCTTCATTCTTCTTTTCTATTTAACATTTACCTAAAACAGGGAATATTTTGCTAAGAAGCTATAAATGTAGAACCTAATGAAAGCTCTCTGATAATGACAAGTTGTCATGTCAGAGTGAAGCCATTGCTGTCAAGTTAAATGAAAACAACAAGATCTAGTTTGGTTTCTTTATCCACGCTAAAATCAATCCTTCAAACTAATTTTAGAAATGATAGAAAGTTTTCCCCTTTCTTTCTCCCCAGCAACAAACAAAAGTTGGAAGAATGAAATGTGAAAATTCTAAATGGCAATGCTTCTTAGAATAGAAAAATAGTTCATATTAGGCAGGATAAAATCAGGACTTGATTGTCACAGCAATTTTGACAGACCCAGCTGCCGAGCAGGCTGCTGGCATCAGGGGTTCTCCAGCTTGCTATGCTAATGAGTATTATAAAACCAGCATTACCATCCCCTCAAAAACATTTTCTTTCCTCGCTGGCAATACTGAGTGATCCTTGCCATATCTGACCTGTGAAATGAGATCGAGTGACTATAGAGAGATCCTTGATGTGACATCCATTTTAGCTTCAAAAGTCAATTCCGAGATAACCTAAAAAAATGTATTTTGGATGATTTGGAGATGACGAGCCTACACTGAGAATTCCCTTTCTCAAATAAGAGCTGCATTCACAATGCTCCCAATGAGGAGTATTAAGGAATACTCCCTAGTGACTGTGGATAAGGAACAACAGGGAACAATGGCTTTCAGAGAGAAAAACAAAAGGCCCCAAAGCTTTTATTTTGATAACTGAGGAGTCGAGATGCTCTTATTTTCTCTAGTCAGTAGAGATAGTGCAGTTTGACAAAAGAAAGTCCTATGTAATACAGCAAAGAACCAGTATACAGATTTGGGAACTGTAAGTTGCTTTCTAACTGGAGAATTGATCTATGCTGTAACTATAATTAAATAGAATTTTATGTTTTCTTTTCATATTTAGCAAGAAATCAAGAATCTCTGCATAGTCACTGGCTCTCGTTTTACAGGTCAGATGCAAGGCAAAAATCACTGCAATTATCATTGCTAGTATAGTTCCTTAAATGTAAGACTCCATGTTCTATAAGATCAGTGATTTCTATTTTTAGCAACCTGGAAAGTTCAAACCACAAATGCCAGATGTACTTACAAGAGGGACACTTCACTTCATCACCTGTCCCACCCAGGATCACCTCCATAAATCACCTCCATAAGACACCCTGTGAATCCACTGCTTTTCCCTCTGTATTCCTACACTTTGCTAATACTTACCTCACACGGTTTCATAGTTTATATGAAGCTACTGACTCTTGTGCCATGAAGACTGGGGTGATAATCTATTTATATTGCCTGGGTCAATCCCACTGTTTCTTTCTAGAGCTAGATTAAGAACTTGCATGTCAAGGTATCTTGCAAGCATTGATTCATCAACGGGGTTTAAAACATCTTAAAAGGTTTAAAGCTTCTCAAAGAGAGTACAAACAGATAAGGAGTCTGCTTTTTACTTTGGTCAGCTGAGATCCTGGGCATCAGCAGAATGAAGTAGATGGGTTATTTGGCTACACTCTTCCCTTTCTTGAAGAACTCAGAGTCTCTTCTAAAAAATGCCATCAGCAAGTATTGAAAGTGAAACACTCTAAAGTGGCATCAAGTCATTAGTGTATCAGTGCTTGCAAATTACTGACCCACCTAGAATGCCTCTATGTCAGCTTGACCCCTCCCCCCACCATAAATATTCAGTAAGTAGTTACTGAGCACATGACTAACACCAAGTCACTACCCACCTAGGTCCCGAGTAAGAATGAGTCTGAACAAGTGACAGAGCAAAGCAATGGGGACAGAGCTTAAGGCGTTTCCATCAACCCATGACAGGTACAGAGTTTGAGAAACAGAGGCTAAGACTTCAACCTTTAGGGACAAAAGGAGAAAATTTCATACTTGCCAATTTACCCACTGAACATGACATTTCACAAACTTGGTTGGAGAACTGCTGTCAAATTCAGCAAGATTGGTGGCATTATAATGACAGTGAGTCATTTTGAATCAGGGATGGATGACTGGATAAATGCAATAGCATCCCTAAAGGCCCTTCATATATTATCAAATCATGAGTTCACAATTATTCTTATTTCACAAGTTAGAAAACAGTATAATGTGGCAGGAATAAGTAGGGACGGAACCAGAGGACTATCAGGCTGTCGGCCCAACAGGACTGTGTGCATCATGCCTTTTGTACCCACTACTGCCCTGTCTGCTCTCCCCAGACCACGGATTCTGAAAAGGCAAGGATGCTTCTTGTCTCCCAACGGTTTGCCACAAATGGGGTGCTCCATAAAATATTGCAATTCACAACCCCGTGAACTACCATCCAGCTGACAACACTGCATGTCCTTGGATGAGTTTAGTCTCATGGAACCAGTTACTTGTGATAGGAAACACTGGAAAGAATGCTACATCTTTTAGAACTTACTCTTACCCTAATGACCAAAGTGAAATTCCCCTGCCTTAAGAATAAGCCTCATGTTTTGAACCAGCTAATTTTTAACCATAAAATAAAAAAAGGTTTAAAGTTTACCAGGGACAAGATGACCACTAAACAAGAGGATGTTTCAGATGAACACTGCTGCCGGCTCACCCTGTAACAGGGTAATTTCCACGGAAAGAGGAGGTTTTAGGTTCCCTGCCCCAACCAAAGAAGAATGGAGCCGAGAAGGGAGGAGGAGAAGCTGAGAGAAAACTGGGATAAAGGGTAGAAGGAGATTGAAAAAAGACCAGGATAAGGCACATGGAACAGACAGGCAAGTGAAGAAGCCGTGCTTGCTTGCAGGGATAAGGAAGGGGACACTTGAAACAGACATGGGTGACAGATTCATGGGGAGGCTGACAATAGTATCCTTTATCTTGGTTTTGATTTTGCTCTTTTCCTTTGTGCCCTTTGTGCCCCTTTGCTCTGGCTCCCCACCAGAAGGTACCTTGGACATACTGCAAGCTTTTGGGCTTTGGCAGCCCCACCTTGAGCCAACCCTGTTGGGCTGGGCATTTACCCAGAGGGGAATGGGGAACTTCGGGTGTTTCATGTAGAAATTATTGTATCTTTTCTTTCCCTTGAATACTAATTGTATGAAGGGTCCTTTCTATTAAAAGTCTTACACATTAGAGGATGTTTTGTTTTGTTGTGGCAGACGGCAGAACCCATTTAGAGCAGGTAGATATGGGGCCCCCTCCTCTTGCCATATAACAACCCCCAGACAAGGATTCACTCTCCATACCTCATGTTTCTTCAACCTCCAGAGGGTGCTAGTTGTTCCATTACATTTTCATTAAAAAACATCACAAATAATGGGTTGTCTTCATTTCTCTCTTTGAGATCTTAGAAGACTTCAGGGTATAGGAAAGAACCTACAACATAAGAGATTCTCAAGACTCTCTGTTGAATGGGAAAAGCAGGTAAAATATGGAAAGAGGAAGGCTACCATTAACTGTGTACTTGGTGAGGTTGGCATTATGATCTCAGCTCTCAAGGTGAGAAAGCTGAGGGTTGGAGAAAATAAGAAATTTGTTCTAGCTCACAAAGTAAACCCAGAATTCACACCAGCTCTGACTAAGAGCCATCTGCTTCTCCGCCTCGCCAATGAGCTATATAAAAAGGAGTTTTATATAGAAAATGGTATATTTCTTCTAAAAAAAAACTTACATTCTTTTAGAGAAAGTAAAAGAGACAATCAAAAAGTTAGATCTACATAGTTTTTCTAGCTCATTACTCAATATTGCATAGAGTGAGGCAGAATCAACAAATGCTCGCTTCACCCTTCCTGACTCTATTAAGTAATTAAGATTGACAGGGAAGATAGCCAGGCAAGGTGCATACTCCTGGCACAACCACATTAACATTCCCTTACCAATTTAATGACATGAGGAATAACTGAATTTTAATCGACACTTCAACAATATTTTTATATGGCTTCTCTCTGCCTACCTTCCTATCAAAATGCAGTTAAAATAAGTTAACATATCTCTTAAAGATTAATTTCCTGAGTGAGTTAATAAAAGAGTATCATGTGCTGGGTGTGGTGGTGCATGCCTTTAACTCCAGCCTTGGGAGGTTGAGGCTAGGAATCACTTGAGCACAAGGGTTCAAGACTACCCTAAGCAACATAGCAAGACCTAGTCTCAAAGAATAGCCGGATGTGGTGGTGGCACACCTATAATCCCAGCTACCTGGGGAGGCTGAGGCTAAAGATCACTTGAGTCACAGGTTCGGGACCACCTTGGGTAACATAGTAAGACCTAATCTCAACAAAACAAAACAAAAAAAAAAGAGTATCATGTGCCTGAAGTGTGTTATTTATTGACAGTATGTCAGTTAATTTTCCAGTCCTATTTCTTATCTCCTAAACCTCTGAAGCATATTTAAGAGACTGGATGGGAATGTACAGAATAGTTAAGATCAGATCAAGTTCTATCATTTACTATCTGCTTGATTGTAGTTAAGCTATATAACTATCAATTTTCTCTCTGTAAAACAGGGATAATGAAGCTGTTAGGAAGTTAATATGAATTAAAGAGTCCACTAGAAATCAAATGCTTAGTACAGCAGCAGGGTCAAAGTAAGCCCTCAGAGTGGCAATTTAACAGAGCAGTCACTTTCTCTAAAATTAGATATTAAAAGCTAACTTTCAAAGATTATTCTGTAAAGATTATTCTGTAAAGAAAAAATGGATTATTCTGTAAAGAAAAAGATTATTTTGTAAAGAAAAAACGGATTGGATGCTACAGGTTTGTTATTAAGTCAGTGATTTCCATGCCAGATTTTGTAATATAGCACATGAATCCAGTTACTAGAAAGTGTTGTTATGTATAGATAAAACTCACCTTAATTACTTAACGTAAAACCCACAGGGAAGACAAAGTAATTTGAAACCCAAACAATACATAGTGATGCAGCATTTAAAATAGTTGACCTTTGCAAGTAATCCCCACTTTTCTTTTTTTAGAGACTAGGTCTCGCTACGTTGCCCAGGGTTGTCTTGAACTTGGGACTCAGGTGATCCCCAGCCTCAGCCTCCCAGGTAGGTAGGATTACAGGCATGCGCCACTGCACCTGGCACTCCCACTTTTTGATGCAATGTCTATTTTCCTCAATCAAGATTCATGCTGCAGACAAGTCCCACATACCAGAGACATGAAGCACAGGTCATGTTCTAAAGTCTGTAATTATCATTGCATAGCAATGTGAATGTACTAAATGTCACAGATATTGAAAAATGGTTAAAATGGTAAATCTTGCTACATACATATATATATATAAAATCACAAAAACTATTTTTGATTACATTAAAATGAACAGATTAAATATAAAGGGGCCTGATGTAACAGAAAACCTATCAATATAAAAAGTATCATTTTTTATATGTAAATTTATTATCATTTTAGTCATTTTTCAGTGTTGCCCACAATTCACAGGTCATTGTGATAAGTAATAAATATTTAATTATCAGCTTTGTTACCTTGAATTAGGAGGATTTGAGCAGGAGATATCATTTCACTAATTTGCCCAGAGAGAGTTTAAGGTGCAGAGAATCTGTTATATTAGACAAACATATAAAGTGAATACTTTCAGAACTCTTTCTGTGACCATCTAGCAAAGCACCAACATGAGGTTTTCTTTTCTTTCCTAAAATCATCACTGAAACACTCATGTGTTTACAAAAATCACTAATAATTTCATATGGACTTGGCAAAGAAAAAAAACTGTCCCTTTTGTTAATCAGTTTTTATTAAGTGGTCAGTCTGGGAGAAGACACAATGGGCTGATTAATAGGTTAGGGGGTGCTGAAGAGAGAGGGTTGGTAGAGGGTTGGAGGGCAGGGTTATGAGTGGGGGAAAAAGTAAGAGGGCAGACAATGTGAAGAGATTCTGTGTACATGTTTGCACATGCAGGAGTGGGGATGTGGGCATGAGTGTGTGTGTGTGTATGAGAGAGATACAGAGAGAAAAGTGTGTGTGTCAGGAAGTAGTTAAAGAAGAGTAGTCATAAACCTCTGACTTCGTGATAGCAGACATAATTATTCGGCACTTATACTAATAAATCAATCCCTGAGGTTCTCTGAGAAGCTTCTCTTTGTAGGACTGCCTATTACTTCCTTGGCCTCTGGATATAGAGAGTGGAAATGTCCACTTACGACTAGTGAGCCAGTTCAAATGAGAGCTGACTAAGAAAAATAGCTGCTCTGCCTTTGATCAGGTTGTTTTGGAGGTGGATGAGGCAGATGTGCAAGGAGGTTGGATAGTTCAATGAAGGGAAGTAACCATCAATGGGTACAGAGAGACTCAAGACCATAGACCCAATTCCTACTCCCTACTTTCAACCTAAGTGACAATATAATGTTACCTCACCTCACTTGACCTGACATTCCTCACTGGAAATGCGGAGGGCCGAAAGATCAATAGATCCTCCCCTCCCAGCATCCCACTATGCTATGAGTTCATTAGTTGCGGCTGGAATGGGAGGATACCTAATCAGACCAGACTCCTTGGGAGTCAGAGAACTCAATGCATTTTAAAAGACAAAAGTGATAGCACGAGGAAAAGCATTAGCTTGAAGATGAATAGTGTATGTATTCTTAGAAAGAGCATGCTGGATGGTCTACAACTGGCAACTAATAAATCAGTCTCACTGAACAGAGGAAAAAAGTGGGTCATGGAAAGAAAAGAAGTTCATCAGGTCACACATATAATAAAGTGGTGATTCAAATTCAGGGTAAGAAGGTATCTGGGAGGCATGAAAGGACCTAAATCAAGTCCATCCCTTCAGAGCCAGGGTTTGGCCAGGATTCGGTTCTTGGCGTGCAGTTTCTCTACTCATGCACATGCTTTCTTTGGGTCAGATCTTTTCCTTTAAATATTATCCACCACTTTTGTGTAAGTGTTCCCCAAAACTACATGGTGAGGCAAGTTCTCCAGAATCATGTCCCCAACATCTTCCTATCTACAACGTTCTTTGGATGCAACTCAGTTTCAGCAAGTTCCAAACAATCCTCCATTTCATCTCACATACACAGCAAACCCCTGACAATTGATAGCACCATCAAGACAGCTAAATGAATGCTACTGAAGGCTGATAGCATCAGAAACCCAGACACAACCTAAATAGCTTCTTTTCCTCTTTCCCTGAAACCAATCAGTTTCTTTCTCAACAAGACCCTTCTTCTGAAACCCTGCTACCACTTCCTTTGTTTGAGCCCTTCTCCCCGTTGGGAAGGATCACGGAAATATCCCCTTCTCTTGCCCCTACCCTTTAGCTGTCTCTACTTTGCAACCAGAGAACCTTCTAAATCCAATCAGCACCTGATTTGGTTATTATTATAAACACAAAAGGATGAAAGGATGTCTCAGCGCAGAGTAGGGGAAACAAGTGATTGAAATGAGAGCTATTGAGCTTCTCTCTAGCTCTTTGGTCCTCTAGCTTTACTGGTCCTTTACTATTACTTTCCCAGAAAGCCAGGATTTGGGCACAGAAAGCTGGAGCAACTGGAGCTCATCATTCACGTTAGAATGGCTAGAATGGGAAGAAAAGAAGCTTTGCCTTGTGTCTGGTGTCTCTCTGTGGCACCCTTCCAGCCTACACATCAGGCAGTGGCCTCTAACTTCAGCTCATGCTACCTGAATCATGGCCTCAGATATGATTTGAACTTCATCAGAGAGGGGGAAAGAATGTTTGAATTCATTAGCTGTGTTTCTAGCTACAAATGACTGGTGCCTATGCGCTCAGATACCAGGCATTTTTACAGATGTTTTCTCCTACTTCCTGGTCGGGGCAGACACTGCTATTTGTTACTTCTGGGAAAACAGAGAGATTGCTGACCCATGTCCATGTGTTGACCCATCACTGTTTTGCAACTGCTTTAGGTAAGTGTAAACTGTACCATTTTTATTTATTTCTTTAATGTCTCTTTTTTCTTCCAATTTCAGGAGTTTCATTGCTGATAGAGTGAAGCCTCTTTCCTGTTGTTCCCACATGCGAGAATGGGAGGTAGGGGTTGGTTTCCCCTGGTAACAGAGTGCCCTGGAATTAGTTTCAGACTAGTCTCCAAAACTTTCTTTTTGGCCTTCAGCAAGCCCCACACACAGTCCTGGCCTCTAAGCTCTTGACTTTAAAGTATGGCCAATCACATCAGTTGATATCAGTGGTAAAATAAATATTGTGGATGCTAAGTATATTGAAATCATTAAAGTGGCACATAAACGTGAAGGGGGAACTTTTTATAAAGAAAGGCCATTTATAAAGAAGTGCTGGTAAAATAATTTTAAAAGAGAATGACTTTGGCCTTAGAACATTATCTTAAATTGAAACAAACAACCCATGAAGTTAGCTCTATTTATACTACTTTGGTTCCAAGGAAACATAACAGCAAGAGTTGCAAGGTCACTGATATTGCTAACATTTAAGTCTTACTACAAAGCCAGAAAGGTCCCGGGGTTAAAGGCAGAAATATGTAACCCAAACACAATCATTGGTGCCCCCAACACAGACTTGCACTTTGAGAAGAGAACTTGAATACAAAATTCTTTTCTAAATCTACTCCACTGAAAAGAAAACTGAAATAGGGTGTTAACATTATCAGGTGGGAATAGAAAGAAGGGAAAGAAAGAAAACAACAGCCATAATTCTGGCTGATAATATTCATGAAATGCTGTTAGGCCTCTTGCCCTACTCAGAGAAGGTCTAGAAGATTCCAGTCACTCAACAGTGCTTATCTCTTCTACTCCTAAACTCCCCATTTCCTTGGAAGAAGGTGTGGGAAGTAAAGCATTAGGTAAGAGAATTAAGAGATAAACAGGTCAGTTTCTAAAGAACAAGCTCACATGCAATCTATGTTTCAGGCAAAAAGTTCACTTGCACCTTGCTTATAAATCAGTTTCATGCCAGGCAAAAAGTTCACCTGCACCTTGCTTATAAATCAGTTTCATGCTTGCAACTTGGAGAATAGCTCCTGATGGTCAAAAACTCTGGTTTTCATTTGTGCCTCTGTCCTAGCAGAAAAACATCTTATTACATTTAGGGTAAAATAAATGAGATGTCTTTTTTTTTTTTTTTTCTGACACCACATTTTCTACCACCAACAGCATGTCCACAAGGTACTCCTATGTTGACACTACCTGGAATCCGGGGCAACATCAAAGATGTAAGGACTTAGTTTCACAAGACTGCCCCCACATCACTCACCAGCCTTTAGTCCCAGATTACCCACACTTTCATTAATGTTATTACAAATTTAGGGATTCCCGCACCTTCTCTTAATCTTTAATAATTCACCAGAATGACTCAGGAATTCACGAATACAATTTTCTGGTATATTGTAAAGATATAACTTACTACCAGTCTAGTGGGAGGGGTGAAAAGGACAGGTATTTGGTGGTGGGTTTAGAGTTTCTAGGCCATTCTTGAAATGTCACCCTCGCAGCACCAACCTGGATGCTCCTCAAATCCTAGTGTTGAGTATTAGTCTATGGAAGTTTCTTTATGAAGACATGACTGATTAAATCAACAGTCAGTGGTTACAAGATCCCAGCCCTTCTCCGAACCTCACAGGGATACACTGAAAGCTCCAAACTTTTAACCACATGGTTGGTTCCCCTGGTTCTAGTCCCCAATAGGAAGCCTACCTGAGGTCTACCCAGAGTCATTGCACTAGGTTAAGCTCAGTTTTAAGTGGAAAAAGTGCAGTTAAGAGTATCAAATGATGCTCTGAGATTAGGAAATTCCAAGGGATTTTAGGATCCTTGTACCAGGGACTTGGGACAAAGACCAAATACTTAAATTTCTTCCTAGAACACCAGTAGCATGACACTGCCTAAGAACAGCCTCAAACAAGGATTAATTTTTATTTAAAAAGTTGCTACTTGAAAACGGCACTTAAAAGGTCTAGTTCACTTTCTCCATCTTGAACAAGACAGTCATTTAAGTTAGACATGCTGAGTGAAGTCCATCCTCAGGGAAACCTTCTTTGATCATGTTGACCAGTTCCTTCACAACAAGCTCTGCTAGTTCTCTTGAAAGCCCTTGTTTTCATAGTGCTGATCACACACCTTCAGTCACCGTTCAGTTAAAAGTTCATCTCTCTCCCACTAAATTATAAACAAGAAGATTTGGTCTAATCCCACCATGTTTATTGTTATATCCTTGAGACTTAGCAGGCAAAGCTATTCTTAAATATTAAATGAACAAATCATTAAAATTTAACCCTGGGGGGGAGGGGTGAAGAAAAAAAATTAACCCCCTTGCTTGGAACAAAGACCACAAAAAGTTCTTATAATCACCACCATCACATTATCATGATCTTCAATTCTCCAAATTCCACAAGACACAAAGTTTTCTGAGTCGTTTAGCAGGTAAGGACTTCATTCGATCCTAATCAGTAGAAAAGAGAGATCCCCTGACCCCCCCTCAAGGCATTTGGAATAAATCGAGGCAGCTCAATGTATACTGAAGAGACCACAAATCAGGCTTCTATAAGAAGCCACAAACATCTCATAGGAATCAGGATGTCCTCATTCCAAAGGTGACAGGTAGTGGTTCGGCACTTTGAGTTGGTTTTCTGCATGAGAACTCAGTAGGATCCTGCAGTTTCTCTTTGTATTAGCAAAGGGGAGGGAGAGATCATATCCTCCCTGAGAATCTGAGCGTTCTCAAGGCTTCCCAGGAGACAAAAGGCGCATTCCCCATCTGGAAGTTTAGCACATGGCTTCTAAATCAGGGTGGGGTTTTGTCTAGCTGAGTGACAAATTCAGCTGTTCAACATGCGTAATCTCTGTTAAGTGACACAAGTTTCTCCTTGCACACAGCAAATGAGTCTAGGGCTATTTTTTAGCAACCAAACTTGAAAGGCAGAAAGACTGAGTCAAGGAGGCTAACAGTGGACTTTCTTCTCCTTCTCTTCTTTTTTCCCCTTACCATACACAAGAAATAATATTTCCCTTTTTATACCTGAGAGTATCATCTGTTTTCATTGTAGGGTCTTATCCATTCAAGGAAGGCAGCAACTTAGTTGCTGTTGGGAGAACAGATATGCATCTATATGCATATGTGTTTAGGCGTCATGTGTGGGAAGAAGAAATAAGATGGAAGAGATTGATAGCAATCTGTGAGGCTAGCCAACAGAACGGGGATCCTGGGAAGCATGTCCAGGTCCAACTTTAATGAAGTTATGAAGCCCCTTATAAACCCTGGCAAAGAAATTATTACAATATGCTAATGAGGAAGTAATAACTTGATTCCCAAGCACACATGACATACAGTAGGGGTATGGGTAGTAACAGGGGAATCTATCTGTGGGGGTAACAGTCATTACTAATAGGTCATATGTCTCTTGGGACAATCCAAAAAGGTTGTGAAGCTGGGTTACAGGTGCTGTTGCTCATCCTCTAGTGTGCCAGAGAAGGTGAGACAGATAAAAGATTTTCCTTTTATCTAAAGGTCATCTCTCAACCTGCATCACCACATTCAACATATATGTACCACCAACTTGTCTCACAGGAGAGGTGGGGCCCAAGAAAAAGCTAAGAGGAATGCCCTATCTTTTTAACCACTCTGACATTAGGTCAACAATTATTACCTGGCTTATGCTAGAATCAAAGCTTGTCCCTAATGCTGAATGGGACAGAAAAGTGTCAAATTCAGATCTGACTTTTAAAAGGAGTTCATGTTTCAGTGAAATAATCCATGAATATAAAAAAGTTCAAACAAATTATGTAATTGTAGCTTAAAATATACCGAAGGAGTTGGAGCAAGAAAGGTTTACATAAGTAGGAGATGAAGTGATAGGAAATAGATGGGCAGAGGACTAATAATAGGTACATAATATTTTATGTGGTAGAATGGAGAAATAAAGGAAGCAAGGAGGAGGAAGTCAAGGTGAATTTAAGGGATTATTGAAGAAACACATGGATAGTGTGGAAATTTAGAGATAGAAATAATGGAGATGAAAGCAGAACGTGGGTTAAAGCAAATATCAAAAAAAAGTCTCAAATGTTAGGCTAAGATATGACAACATAATAAGCACCTCAGAAATGATTATTTTGTGGCAAAAATAACACTTATAGAATAGTCAAATATTTTTATGCTAGCAGAATAGAAGATAAAATAAGCAGCAAAGAATCCCTGATGGTGATAGATAGGTCTGAGAAAGGGGGTGATGGGAAAGGCATTTAAGGTCATATTTGTGCATACTTAGAAAATTAATTTGAAAACATCAGGATAAATTTATTGGAGAAGGTTTGAGAATGAGAGCAGAGAAACTGATTCTGTAGTAGGGTAGATATCAGATCACCTTGTAAAGTAAAACACAAATGAATTTTAAAATTAAAATATCAAGTAGAAAAATAGTTATATGCTTAAAAAACTGAATTTTCATATTAGCCAGTAAAATGATGCAAATAAACAAATGAATTAGATTTTGAGGGAGCAGACTTTTCCTGAAAAATCTTAATTGAGGTTTCCAAAAGAAAAATGGGATTAGCTTTTAATTTTTTTTTCTTCTACATGGTTCTTGGTAAATACTTTGTCGAAATCAAATGCTCTAGGGTAAAAAATATTCTAAAACTAACATCCAAATGTTTCACATGGTGCTATACTACAAAAGAACATTTAAAATAAACATTCAAAAAATGATATACTTATGGCTGTATTAAACACATAATAAACAAGCCATGAGCTTAATATATTGGCCCTTCTTTAGAAAAAAAAAAAAATCATTGGACATTAAGTCACTCACCATGCATTCAAACCTGTTTAAAATTCAGTTACAATTACTCTAATTGTGGACCAACAATTCATTTGTTTCACAAAGAGTGCTTAATCAGACAGATATATTGATGATTTAACCACCAGGTAACTTAATTAACTTCAGTACCAAAAAGGTTTCTTTTTTCCCTTCTTTTTCCTTTTTTTAGAGGAGTGTTCTTGAAACAACCAATTTAACAGTGTGGGCATCAGAATGTGTTATTTTTTTTAAATTACTATATGAACTAAATCTAAAATTAAAATGAATTTATCCATTCTAAGACAATGTTCTTTTCTCACGAAGACTTTATTTAAATAGTTCCCAGCAACAGGCTTGTGTGGCTAAACCAGGAAGTGAAACCAGATATGATGACATTGTGAAAGCCCAGCAGAATGAAAAAAATACATTTGGAATTAACTGAAGCGCTATTAAAATTGCATTTAAAAAACCATTCTCTTGGAAATATCAATTTAATTAAAGCAATAAGAGAAATTTCAAAAGCACAAGTCTTCATTTTGTTATTTGGCAATTCCCCAATCGTCTATGCAAAATGTCTTTTCCTGCAGCCAGGCTGGCTCATTTGAAAGGTGAACACTGTAGGCAGCCTTCTGAACCATCACGGCTCAGCTATCATTTTCATGCTAGGAAATCTACCCTGAAAGAGAACAATTACAACCTTTGTGACTTGATTTGGAGAAATGTATCTTTTCAAACAAGCAAATACCATTTTTGGACTTGTTTTGCTGGGGTTACTGTTATTCCCTTTATCCTACCATACATTGTAAACCCCTTGGAAACAGGAACTGTTATTTTACTATTTGTTTTGCTTTACTATATTTTAACTGACTAGTAAAGCTCAGTGATGCAGACATAGGAAGAGTTCTAAGTTTCTAATGATTATTCTTACTGTCAAGGATAGTGTTATCAAATAAAGCATGTTGCAGTTTATGTTTTCCTTCTAAGATGCTAAGCAAAATGACAATTTCCTACACTCCACCATCATATCCTTTATTCCCACAGAATGCATATGGGAGAGGGTCTAGAGTATATCAGTGCAAAAATAAAAACTGACCCTTGAGACAATAGATCTGAGCAACTCAGGAGAGGAGGGTATAGAAGGGGGAAGTAGAGAAGGGTGGGGAAAGAGAATGTGATAGAGGAGTGTGGGCATCTTGGTGGTGGGAAAATTATGGTAACTGCCTGAGGGGAGAAATCCAATACAGTAAAAAAATAAATAAGGATGTGAAAAATAAAATCTTATCTACTGATTTTCATTTGCTATTTTCAATTTAAGTGGGATTTTTATTATGTGTAATATTAAAATTACACTTTGATACTATACTTTTTAATATTACACTTCAATATTATACTTTTTAATATTAATGTAATATTTGTAAATATGCAAAGTTTTGTGCACATCTTAACAATCAAAATAAAGATAGTGAACTAACTATATTTCAACAATTGATCTGGAACCAGTCAGATACTGTACAAACACCATGCAAATTTGAGTATTACCACCACACTGCAGACAAAGCAGATGCTCTGCTGTTCAAAGGAGACTGAACTTTAAAGGGAAAGAAAACCTATAAACATAAGGTTTTATTATGTTTTATTATGATTAAAATAAATCCACTGGCAGATACAGGTGTGCATGTAAACATATTGTGAATGTGAGTGAGCACCTCAAAGTATGAAAATGATGTGGGTAGTAAGTTTCAATAGATATTTGATCTTCTCCTTGGTGCAAGAACTTTGTCACTCCCAAGAAAATGAAACAATTCTAGTGTCACTGTGTAAAAGGGTTGAAGAAATTACTCTAGGGGTCTAATCCTAAACTTGTCTGTAGCCCCGTGATAGAAGCCACTTTTGGGTTCACCAGTTCCCACATCAGTCTCTTTTCTCTGGTCATCTTGTTTTCTTGTTGCCCCTCCCTCTCTTCCTGGATCAAATGCACTACTCAAGCTATATACCTGATACTTTATACTTATGTTCATTGGCTTTACTTTAAAGGGGAAACTTGAACAAGTGCTATGGTGTGGATGGAAGAAGAAAGAACAATCACTAAATGAGAACTCATTTTACTTTTGTATTTCACCTCATATCAATCCTTAAAATATGCATGAAAGTTGGGAAGGTGGAAAACAGACACAAAGTAATAAAGGAACAGAAAAATAAATAATCAAGGACTAAACAATGTAGCTGAAACAAGAATGAACTCCATCTAGCATAGTGCTTTAAACTTGATGAAGGCTTTTTTCCCCTGAAGCCATTTAAGTGACACACTTGGTTTTCTTATAATGATACCAGCTCAGAGAGAATAAGCTTCCTAAGCCACTTGTCTATTGAAGAAGTGATCCCCAAACTGATACCAACCATCAAGTTTTTCCCACCATTTGGAGCTGTGTCTCTTAAAGGCCAAAAGTTATATAGTTCAGGGAATGGAGACATCAGCCTGGACAAGATGCATCTGAGCCTTCAAGGATCTGTGGGCTCTGGACCAGGAACTGGAGAGGGACAGGAGGAGATCGTGAGCCAAGAGGCAGATTTCATGGGGCTGTCAATCTCCATAGCCAAAGGCGATGACTTGAAAAATATGTGAGGTAGTGAGAACAATTAGGATTTAACATTCCAGAATGATGAATATGGCATGACATGACTCACAAAAGAAACCCAGAAATTAGCCGGGCATGGTGGCGTGTGCCTGTTGTCCAAGTGCTGGGAGGCAAGAGGTTTGGGATCACTTGAGTTCATGGGTTCGAGACTACCCGGGGCAACATAGTGAGACCTGGTCTCGAAAAAGGTGGCAGATGCCTGTAATCCCAGCTACTGGGAAGCTGAGGCTGGGGATTGCTTGAGTCTGCAGTACCCTGGACAACTTGAGTCTGCAGTACCCCGGCAACATAGCGAGACCTAGCCTCCAAAAAAAAAAAATTACAGAGAGTTTCATTAATGTAAGTTATGTTTTAGTCACAGGAACCTGGTGGGGAGTGGGCAACACACCAGGTTGGCTGAGGGGAGACTGAGTGAAGCAAGGGAAACACGTAGGTTCTTATTGCAGCAATTCAGTAATGTGGGGATACCAGAAATAGGGGGACTGCAAGTGGAAATGACTGAGAAAGAAGAAATTTAAGAAGCAATAAGAGGGGGTGATCTGACAAATACTGATTGATATGAGAAGTAGTAAAAGGAAAGAGGAATATATTTGAGGCAGTCACAGATTTTACCATAAAGTACTAGTTAATTGTCCAATGTTAACTGGATGAGCAATGAGCAATCTGGCAAATTTTGCTTTCATTTCAAGGATGACTTTTTTTTTAAACCATAATTAAGGTTTTACACCTTTATTAGGAAATAGGCATCGTTAAGTTTTGACTGAATATTGCTCTAGAGAGTGAAACCAGTGAGAGAGCTTAGAAGGTGATGAAAGGAGAGTTAAGTTCGGATCATAAAGAGATGTGGGTACCCTGATCCAGAAGTGGTTTTAATGCAAATTTAGAAATTCAGAATTTGCTTTTGGTTCTACCATGCAGGATTCATTAGAATGAGGATATATACAACATAGTGAAGAGACCAGGGCAGCAGTCCAAGGAATAAACAGGAAGGACTGAATTAAGGTGTAACTGGGTGTAAGGACAAGGGGAGTAGATGCACTTTTTGGTACCAAACTTTTATGCACTTTTAAGCAGGCACTCTGCAAAATAATTTGGTGGGAAATTCTAGGGCTACTCATACTTTGATCACAAGGGCCTGGTGGCAGACTGCATGCTAAGACTCAAGGATAAGTGACCACCTTGGTTTTCGTTATAGAGTGAATGGTGAAAATTGGTCACTCAAGGAAGAGGTGTGTGGTTTTAAGTGCTGAGTCTGAAGAACCTGTGGGTCAGCTAGGTGGAGAGGCCCAGTTGGAAACATACCTGTAGCCCTGGGGACAGGAGAGTACATGAGTGAATTTGGTAAATTCTTCATGTTTGCTGCCGATCCTGGGTAATGTAGTACTTAATGGCCTGCACTTGGTAATTTAGGGAAAAATAAACTATTCAAAATCAAGAACTAAAAGTAGTGCAAGTTAATCCCTCATATAAAGGAATTCATTTAACACCTTCCTTTCTCAACACTTCCATTGAAACATAATTTTTATGAAGGCACTTGTATTAACTAAGATAGAAAGTTTGTGTTCTTTCTCACTCTCTCTCTCTGTCCCTCCCTCCCTCCCTCCCTTCCCCCCTCCTCTCTCACACACATACACACACATACACACACACACACACACACACACACACACACCCCTTCTGTGACTGGCTTCTACTAGCCTGCCTAACCAAAGGTAAACATGATTAGAACTGATGACATTTTGTTTTCAAGTGATTTCCAGGTTGTGGGAGCTCACTGCATTCCTGCTCATGAACTCTCAACTCTAACAAATTACAGAAGAGCATATTTCTCATTTTACTCCGGTGGACAAAAGCTGCTATCTTTCCCACTTTCCTTCAACTCTGTGTACTAAACTTACTGGTCCTGGAAATAGTGAATATCTTTATCTTATGAACAGAGTTAATAGAAGCATGAAGGAATTTCAGATGTGTTATGCTTTGCATTTTTATAAATATCAACCTTTTTTGCTGGCTTGGACAGAGTTAGAAAATGTATCCCAGGAGAATCTAATCCTGAAGAATTCCTGGTCTGTTTTCCCTTCATACAATTTCTCTCCATTTACTGTATTATATATAATTAGCCTATTGTCTGTATCTACCCACTAGGCAATAAGTTTCAAGAACACACAGGACTTTTATCTGAAGGGCTTACTAAAAGATCCCTACCACTTATCCCAGAGAGAAGGCGCTTTATAGGTAACTGAGTGACTAAACCACAGCCCTGTGATTCTCATGTGAATTTAGCATCTGCTTTTCCTTAGCAATCATGTCTTGATCTCCATGCGCCAACTTAATCGTGTACCATGATTTCTATTTTTATACTCCAAATAAATTTTTGCCAGATCTATACTATAGCACATCCTTGCAGGGTGCTGGAGATTATTGATCCAAATGAATTAACATGTTGAAAAACAGAGCCAAGTGTCAAAACCGCCCAGGATCTCCCACCCATCCTAGTCTAACTTCTCATTTTCTGATTTCAATTCCTGTTTTTGGCATCTGTTTCAACCTTAACTTCCTTTTGCTATTCTGACCCTGGGTTACCTGGGTTTGACATCTGTTGTTTTCATTACTTGACACTTTGATTTTTGTTTGCTTGTAATTTAAAATAGAGAATGATCTAAGTCTGTACTTCTGCACAGAACAAAGACTTACACAGAATTACAAGACGGATATTATAGAGACTATTTTCCTCTCAAGGTTCATATTGTCCTTCTCTGTCCCCATTACAAAACCTACTAATTTCCTCACTACCCTGTTTGATGGGATAATCACAGTGAGCACTTGCATTCCTTAACAGACAAATTTTTTTTTTCTGGTCAGGCTTTACTTAGTATAAATTATTGAATAACCAAAAAGAAGAAGAAACCGTTACCATGGGCCAAATTCATATTCAGAAATTTTGAACATTTCAAACTTTAAAAAGAGATGTATTCTAAATAATTCATGCTAAAATTTTTCCACTGGATCTTTATACATGTTCAGAAAAAATACTCTGCTGTAAAACCTGTGAAATGCAGTCAGTGTGTAACCGAGGCAATGGCTTTTTCAGTCATAGAATTGGGTTTTTACTTTAATTCATAGGCCAACAATTCCAAACACAACAATTGTATCAGCAAGACTTTTTTTTTTTTTTTTTTTTGAGACTTGTCTTGCTATGTTGCCTGGGGTAGTCCCAAACCCATGGACTCAAGTGATCCCTGGCCTCAGCCTCCCAGCACTGGGATTACGGGCATGTGCCACCGTGTCCAGCTTAAGACAATGTTTAGAAGGCACAACTGTGCAGAAGACAATTTACTTGACAGCACTCCTTTTGTGGGCAAGGATTCAAATCTGCTAGGCTGAAAATAAATCTGAAGGGTTCACAGTTGTCATATAGGCCAAAGTAGCCCCCTGAGCAATAACTTGATTCCCCCTTATTTATACCAACAAATGCATTATCCCTGCCATCCCCTCCACTGATTGTTCAGTGTTCCAGGGAGGGCTCTATTGGATTCCTTTGCCCCTATGGGCATGGCAAACTGCACAGAGGGATTTCTTGATTTTATTTAACAAGAAGCATGTTTAAATTCAATGATCCATGTGAACCAGTTACAAATGAGGACTATATAATTAGAGAATATTTTATTAAAGGAATGTTAGCCTCAAAGTTTGTGGCATAGACAGGCACCAGAGTCAATTTCTATCTGTGTCTACAGGGTATAGTCAATTTTTATTTTCATTATAACATTTCTGAACTCTTGTTTTTAGTTTTTTATGATGAAAATTTTAAAGTATAGGCAAAAATAGGGGCCCATGTGCCCTTCCAATACATCACAATATTTACCTCCAGTGGATCATTTGAAACAAATTCTAAATATTTCAGTATGAATCTCCAAAAGGTAAAACAGCTTTAAATAATACAACCACAATATTATAATCATACCCAATGGTATGATGGTAGATATTTAACAACCAGTTCTCTGGAGGTTGAAGGGGAAGAGTCTTTGCCAGTTTCCATGGCATAAATATTCCCACCATGCCAATGCCAAGCCACCAATGTGATGCCATTGAATGTGGATTTGAGAAGAAATCCGTAGTGTAATTATATGCAGATATACTACTATATATCTTTATATCTACCCTTATATACCCTTATAAGCACAGATAATGGAAAATTATAGTAAAATAGTGATACGTTGCAAGTATTACTTTTACTATTCTTACACTCATTTTGTATCATTCAACTTTCAATGACTGTGTTTAACAAATGCCTTAAAAAATCCCTGGAAATACAACAATCAGTTCTCATCAGTTCCCACTGATGACAGTATCCCACTGAATCACTTCTAAATAATTAATCACTGCTTAATATTATCAACTACCCAAATTTTTCAGACAAACCTCTTCCCTCTTTTTTACTCCACAACAGAAAAAAATTTTAAGCAGGAAGAGGAGGCTTGACTTCAGAAGGCAAAGCTTTAGACTTTCCAAATGTTTTAGCATGACTTTTGAAGTATAACTCCTATGTGAAAGTTAGTTCCCAGGAGGTTAAATTAGATGCTGAAATGCACAAGTACCTTCATATTACTGCGGAATAATAGTAATGCTTTTATTTCACTCTTACTGCCCATTTTCAGGTCTATAGGAGAAAGAATTTGAAGGGGAGGAGGTGAGGAACTCGGAAGAATGGAAAGTAAGTTCTTTCCAGGTAGATAACCACAGATTATTGGTATGTTCAAAAAGGAAAAAAGTTCCTAAGAAGATGTGAGATATCCTTCTACCTCTCTAGGTCCCACTATTGCAGTGTTTTCCTAATAATCCTCTTTCTGCTTTTCAGAACTGAACCTGCTGTCAGAGGTGGTAGGAGCTACACAGGGCCTGCTCAACCATGAGGCCACTAACCTGCACTGCAGCTCTTCTTGGAGGAGTCGACTGAGACTCTGCTGAGGACTCATGAACCAGGGTCTGGCAGGATTCACCCAGACTCCACAGTGTACATTCACAAATGCCTCCCACCACCAAATCTGTTCCCTAACTGCTTTTCCAACACTATCTCTCACTCACTCTGCCTTAGATGGAACTTTTTATTCCAGATGGGCTCGTCTACTCACTGTCCAAAAAATACATAGCATACCATTTCATATTTTGAACTTTTCAATATGAAACATTCTTAGCACATGTAAAAATATAATATGATAAAGAAGCACCATGCAGTCTTTATCCAGTTTCATAATTATCAACTCACATCACAAATATACCCAGTTTTTATTGTTCAAGAGGAAATTCTGGAGACAATCATGCCTGATTACTTCAGTGTCACATATATTTTTCCCTACACACCTTAGCTCAGACATTTCTTCCCCACCTCACCCTTCCTCCCCTTCATCATTCCAAATTCTTCTCATCTTGTAAGGCTCAGTTTAGCTCTCACCCCTACACTGTTTCCAATAAACTTGTTACTTAGTAACATGTCTACTTGGACATCTCACTTGCTTTCCTGCTGTGCCTGACCTCTTAAACTGTACTCTCAAAATACCGCCGGCTGACCTAGAAAGCAGGGACCTTCTTTCACTATGCATGCAGTGCAATAGTTAATGCTTAATAGGGAAAGAACTAAAGAAGGATCATTTGGCTTTAAAAAGTTTATCAAAAATTGGCACAGCAATTTTATGCAGCATTTTCAGCAAATTCATTACAGGGAAATTCTTTAAAAGGTGTCACAGTACCAGACTAAGGTGATTCGGTATCACGTGGCAGAAAGAAATTATACCTGGAGTTAAAAGCTTCTTGTCCTGGCCCGTCTGTTTGTGTATTATCTAGGATAAGTAGAGTGACTTCTTGTTGACAACCTGTAAAATATGAATGAACTAAAATTATTCTTGTTTCATTCATTGGATTGCCTGAATCAAATGGATTATGTATAAAGATGATTTTGTACAGGAGGAGAAAGACAATATGATGATTTCACACCTATGTGGAATGTAGAGGAAAATAAAACAAAGAAACAGATAAGATAAATGAAAAAAATCAAAAGATGTCCTAGAAATGTGAGTGCAGAATTGAAGCTACCAGAGGGGGAGGACAGAGGGAGTGGAACCAACTAGGAGAGGACAGGGAAGATGGTGGAGGGTTATGGGTGATTTGGTAGTGGGTCTGAGATGATTATACACCTCTGAGGAGGTATGCTTCTTTTTTCCTAATTCATACACAGTGTTGCAAGCCAATTTTATACCACAAAATAGATAATTTTATAGTAGAGCATGTTGTTGATACATATCATCTGCAAAAGCACAAATGATCATCTATTGCACTTAACACTTTGTAAACTTAGTATTTGAAAATTATTGCTTGAAATCCTGAATGTATAAAGATGCTAAATCTAAGGTCTCAACTGGGAAAATGGGAATAAGTTAGGATAGAGATCAACTTGGATTCAGAAGCAGCAAAATGAACCTTAGGGGGAATGTGAGCTCATATTTAGTTTCTTTCTGAGATATCAAAAGCTATTGCTTAACAACTAAAACATTTAAACTGAAGGATCCCTAAAAAGAAACTGCATTATGGAAACATGGAGGTACCTAGAAGAAATCATATTGGCAGAAACAAGTCAGAAGGAAAAAGAAACCAAATGGTTTCACTAATATATGGACAACCAAACAAAAGTACACAACTGGGGTGGGGGGAACCAGCTGGAGAGGCCAGAGAGGGAAGGTGGTGGGGGACCCCCAAGGATTACAATGATGTGAAATATATGTATATATAAATAAGTTATTAATAAAAATTTTTAAAAACTGCAAATGAAGCAAGATCAGGTCATCTATTTAAGAACATTCCTGTGACATTAAATAATTAAAAGGCAAAATTCAACATCTGATTCCCCTCTTTAAATAAAAGTGCAGAATTATTCAATAAAATTGTTATAATTCTATGATGATGCTTTCATAGGATTTTTCAGTCTGGTCTCTCAATTTTGCATTCTGCTTTGCCAAAGAACAACCACTAATATCTGAATACACCAAACACTGCTCAAATGACAGTAGAATTGGTGTCATTCCCCCATAAAAAAGAGACTAGCTTTATAAGAAAATATATCATCTAAACACACTTTAAGCTGCATTAGTATTCTGAGAGAGACAGGATCAGCCTATAGAAGCCACTGATTAGAATATTAAAATTATAATTTTTTTGCAAGCAAATAAAAAATATAAGAACTTGGAGAAAGACATATAAAACAATCTAAATCAACAGACCAAAAAAGGACTCTCAACTTTGGACATAAACACAATTTAGCAATATAAAAACAACAGCTGCTAGACCTAGTAAATCCAATGAAACTATTAGGTCAAAATCACAGAAATACACGGAGAACATTTCAAAATTCCCTGACAACACAACCAAAAAGTAGAGTCTCAGTAGGAAAGGAAGTATTTTATATGCAAAGAATGTTTTTTTTAAATAAGATTTTTTCCACGTGCAACATCTCTAAGGACTCCACTGAAGAGGAACATCAGAAGAATCCTAAGGATTTAAAATATGGAATAATTTTTTATAATTTCCTCCCATTTATTTTCTCCTTTAATTAATTCCCACTGCATGCAGAAAAAAGTCCGTATCCTTAAATCTTTTTTACACACATATACACACGCACAGATTTTTTATTCATGGTTTGTTTCTAAAAAATGAGATTATTAGAATGAACTTCCTCTTTCAGAGATCACTTTAAGGAAACTCTCAGTCACTGCAGCTACTTTCATATATAACAGGAAAAGGGATTAGTAAAAAAATAAAGGGATTCTAACAGATAAAAATTAGAATTTTATACCATTAAAAGCATTACTTTTGTGTATTATACTCAATGATCAATTAGCATGAAAGCAAACTTTTTCAAGATTGACATTTACCTATCTCAAATTATGCACTAAAAATGTGAAGATTCACAATTCTTTCACTTGTCCACTTACTGAATCTGAAATTCAAGGTTGAATTTCATAGACTGTGAAGCTTGAACATGTTTTAGAATTCTGTAACAAAAACTATGTCTTATTTTCCTGTAGTGTTTCTATTCTCTCAAAATGCATATAAGCCAAAATTTTCACAATTAACTTGACTCCACTTTAAAATATTTGGGGAAAAGTCCATTTAAGCCTAGTGACCTGAAATAACAAATTATAAATCAGCAAAACACAAATCAGGTGAAATCTGCTCTAATAGCACCTACCAAATAGATAAAAACAAGTCCAGTAGAGGAAACACAAGCTCTGATAAATGACTGGAATTAGGTGGGAAAAGTAGAATATTATCATATATTATAACATTCATGGAAGCAGGCACTGATCACAAGATAACCAAACATTAAAATTTCTTCTGGGTCCTTTCTGTCCATTAACTTATTCAATGTCCTCAACAACTGCATGAGGTCAGTTCTACTTTACAAATGAGGTAATGGAGACAGTCCAGTGCACTACCTAGTCCTGCACAAGCAGGACACATGCAATGGTAAAACTGGCATAAATGTAAATAATCTACAGACTGATCTTGAACAAAATGTAGCTTAGTTCAGTGGACCAAACAGTAAACCATGCATGCATTCTTTCATTTACTTTTCCCATCAGTATTTATTAGCTATTACTTGCCAAGTGCAATGGGAGAGTCAACAATGGGAAACAAAATCAATGAGGCCCCGAAACAGGAGCCACCGGTGCCTAATAGAATTTACAGGGTGGTAACAGAGACAAAAGTTAATCAAGTAGTTGCACAATTATGTCAATGCAATCATAATAAATGCCTCAGTACCTTTCTGTGTGATATCAATCTGGAACTAGATAAGATGAAGATGACTCATGCTGATGAAGAGGGAGGAGAAATAGGGAGGGTCACCTTGAAAACCCACAGGGGCTACCAAGGAGACAGGACTGGGGGCTGGCCTGAGTGTAAGCTTATTCTGACAGAAGGCACTGCTTTCTAATTCCTCATGTAGCAACAGGTACAGGTTCAAGAAATTAAAAACAATCAGAAAGTCGCAAAAGTAAGACACATTCAGGAGGGAGGTTCATCCAGTTTCATCTTAGTGGGTTACAGACATTTAAAATTTTAAAGCCATAAATGTAATTTATATAATTATCACTATCAAGAGGGCAGTCATTAAATTATCGGGAAACTCTGATTCTTCCTTTTGGTCTGAAACTGAAGTTAGCTGAAGAGTCTTCACTCTTCCGGTCTTATACTGACCAAGATTCACAGTCTCTTAGAACGCCAGCTTAATTGTGCAAACAGAAATCATTCTACCTGGCCTACTTTCCACCTTCCCATTGATGATAACATCAAAAGCAATGGAAACTACCTCACCCAGGAGGTATCAGAGAACAATTGCCCTCAAGGCTCATAAAGAGCAGCTCTGTTCTCCCCAGGCCACAAAACCTACTCAAGGTTCCCACACTTTTCCAGACTTCTGGATGAGAAGTTGTTCTGTATGGAGGAATAACGGTTTCATCAGGCCTCTCCTTGCGGAGCCCTCACTCTTCCTATTTAAGAGAAAAGAAAGAAGAGAAAACTTTTCCCAAGTTTTCAATTTGCAGCAGAAGACATTCATACTTTGCTGCCCAGCCCATATACGCTATATAAGAAACGACTGCAAACAAACAGGATAGATTCATCAACAAACATTTCTTTCTTACATTTCTGGAAGCCAGGAAGTCCAAGATGAAGGAGCCACAAGAATCAGTGTCTGGAAGGTTGACTTCCTGGTTCATTGGCTGGTTCCTTACCTCTTCTTGCTATCCTCCCTTAGCTAAAGAAACAAGGGAGCTCTCTAAGCTAGTCTTTCTATTATGGGCACTATTCTCACTCATAAAAGTTTTATCCTCACAAGCTAATAACTTTCCAAAGGCTCCTCTAAACCATCAACCGGAGAGTTAGTTTCTAAATAAGAATTCTGAAGGAATGCAAATGTTCAATCCACAACTATGGTATTTTGTGCTAATATCATGTACAGTCATGCCTTGTTTCCCATCCAAGTACTAACCAGGCCCGACCCTGCAGTCATGCCTTGTTTAATGGTGCTTGCACCAAGTATGGACACATATGTGGCAGTGGTCCCACAGGCTATAGTGTGCAGCCTTGATGTGTGCAGGTTTTAACACCTAGGCTGATGTAACTACACTCTCTGACGGGGACCACAAGTGCCTAAGGAATTTCTCACTATTCCCAACATCAGGTGACATGTGACTATATCTTCACTGGTAATCTCAAATTTGAGGGTCTGGGAAACCAGATAACTATTCAGGCAAGAACATATTCCTTCTATGCAATTTTAACAACAGTAAGAATAGTTGGACTTAATTACCAAAGAGTCCTTGTGATGAAAGGAACTAGGAATATTTAATCCTATGAAATCTTAAATTTCTTTCTTATTAGCCTCCTCTATTCCATTCTCAATGCCCTGCTTGTTCTCTCACTATGATCTCTCTCATGCCCAACACATCCTTCATCTGCCAATACTACTTCTCCAAACAAATCCTGAATCACCTTCTGCTTCAAGTCCTTCTTTGTGACTCCTGGGCCCTTCCTGATGAAGTCATGGGTTGTTGTAGGATTAAAGATGGTCTCCAACCCACCTGGCAGAGACTAGGCCAGAGTTGGCAAATGCACTTCCACCTCCCACTCCTGTGTTCTCTTCATTCTTGCCTCAAAAGGGAAAACAGTACCTCTGGTGGAGAGGAGGTAAACTGTGTATTCAAAAAATTAATAAAGCAAGGGGTGGATTCCAAGCACATTTTTGCATCAGTGTTAAGAATCATAATAACAGATGACAAAACTGGTAAAGTGTGGGTCTGTCAGGCATCAGAAAAAAAGGAGCTGCATGGCCAAAGAAACAATTCAGAGCTCAGAGGAACTCCAGGGTCTCATGCCACATAAACAGGCAACACAGAACATTCACCTTCTTTTGCTTAAAAAATGTGACCTACCCATCATTGTGAATCTAAAACATTGTGCTATAAATTATTTTATACTGCAATGTCCCTTAAACATCAAAATATAAACAAAGCAAATCTTTAAAACTCTAACAATAAATTTAAAACTGTCTGTCTAGAAGATGGAACTCAATAACAAAAACAAAATATAATTTTGGGTAACTCATTAGCAGCATCAAAGGATAAAGCATACAACAAAGATATCACCATATGAAAGAATGAACATGTATAGATAAGGCTTAAAACCACCTTGTGAGTCTTTTCTCCCCAGGTCTTAAGAAAAGCACGATTTTTCATAATATGTAGAAAATATTTAAGTGGAATTCTAAAACAAGCTCAAAATAACTATATTAGTTGTTTACCCACTCACTGAAAAACTCCCATAGAAAGGAGCAAATAGTGCAAATAGTGCAAGTAATCAGTAGATCTTTATTTAATTTTTAAAAGTCTTATACAAGCTAGTACCTCAAAGGGAAGAAAACCTAAGGGAGCAAAATTTCTTTGAAAGGTTAAATTGAACAACGCAAAATAAGCAATAGGGTTAATGACTGACAAACCTAAAATCAACCCAAAATTCTCTCCCATGTTGTCCTTTGTAGTGAGCTGCACTATTTCTATGACATTTATTTCTGTTCCATGTCCTCTGTATAGGCTCCCCATTGGTTTCCCCTTATGTTCTGAGTCCTGGGTAGAGAAAGATCTGTGAAGTACAGAAAAGAGGGAACAGTAGGGCTCAATTCAGCCTGTAAGACCAGCTCCCCATCCCAGCTGGGTTCATGCAGGTTTGTCACCACAGTTTACCCATATGTGAAAATCCTAGATCCTTTCTAGTATTGTAAGCCAAGTAGGAGATGTCTATTACATCTGCTTTGTTCTCTATTTCTATGGTGCCTATCACCATAGTAACAAGGCACACAGATGAAAAAGTAGACTAGAAATACCCCAACATGGGGGTAGGGATGGGAATAGGGGAGGATATGGAAAGAAAAGGTTACCATTTTTTCTACTTAGAGTGTGTCATGACATTTAAGGGGTAAGAATCCAACTGAAAAAAAAATAGGTTTTCTTGCTCTTGAGGAGAGCAACAATAGAAAGAAAACATTCTAAGAATTCAACAGATATAAATGTTCATAGGAGGCTTGCGAGGTTTGTGAATTTTAAAGCCAGATGTATTTTACTAGAAAATCCTGTCTATAAATCAAACTTTTAAATAGCACCCAATTTTGGAAATCATGTATTCATTCCACACCATAGATGATTACTACTTAAACTTTTTGGCTACTTTGTAGCACTAAAAGTTGAGACATCTGTAAAGGAAGTGTGGTTGAAAAGATAAGTTGCTACAATGAATATTTTCCTGAAAGTGACAAGTTTATCTTCCAAGTTTTGTATAAAATGTCCTAAGAGGAAATCACTGGGTAGGGTGTGGGGGTTGCTCTTGCTTCATCCTAGGGAATCATCAACACCACTGAGAATGGAAAAAGGCCTTTCCCATCTCTAGCCTTTCCACAGTCTGTGCCTGTAGTAGCTTTCAAAGACACTTTAGTCTCCCTCTTTTTTTTTTTTTTTTAAAGCCATAACATGCCAAAGCCTCATCTGTAAGAAAAGAGAACTATTCTGTCTCCTGGATCTCCATTTTTTTCCTCCACTGAGTGCTCTTTGTTCATTATTTTCAAGGGCATTTGGGTTACTTGGGGATGTTTTGTTACTGGTCAAAAAAAAATAGGATAAGGAGCCACACTTGCCTCTTAGACCACTATGAAAAGTTTACTCCATGCAAATAAAATGGAGTATAGACAACACACAAAGTCAGAGACACTTTACAGATTATAATTATTTTAGGGATTTTAACACTATCTACTTCGTGATTTTACTCAGGAAAGCAATGCACAACTTTGTGGAACTCTTAGGTGCTGGATTCAGCCACTAATTGTGACACTGTGACAATGTTTACTTTGCCTGTCTCAATGTTCTTGTCTTACCAGTAAAAATAAAAGTCTGAAACAGAAAAAGAGCATGATGATCTTGAAGCATGCTAAAATATTATGCCTATGAGTATGTGTGCATTGTTCTGACACAGACTCACGGATATCTACGACAAGTGAAAATCAATAGGTACTCTCTGAAATCTCTTCCACACAACTATAAAATGGCATGATGAATCAATGAACCTAAATACACACAAGACTTAGAACTAGACCTGGGTCAGTGTAATAGTTTTCTCAAAAGTTCCCACCAAGGTGGGGAGGGAGTTGTCACTGGCCACCAGCAACCTCTCTCTTGCCATTCCCCCTGCTTTATTTTCCTTCACAGCCTTAGAACATGACATTATATCTTGCTTGTACTTATTGTCTATCTTCACCCCTGTAGGACAGATGCCCCATAGAGAAAGGTTTTTGGTTTTTTTTTCACCCTTCTTCATTGTTGGATTCCCAGTGTCTGGCACAATGCCTGGGAAATATTAAGTGCTCAAAACTATGCGTTGAATTAATTAATTTTTTAAATCCATAAAATGAAGTATGGCAGAATAAAAACTCACATTATTTTTATTTTTTTTTAAATCTAAGAGGTATGTAATCTACTGAGCATTTTATAAGCATACCTATTATCTAACTTAATCATCATATGATCACTTTAAGGCACCGTAGAGCATATATGAAGATAAATCTAGTAAAAGGAACAAGGCAATATATTGTAGAAAAAGGTACTTCATCAGCAGCCAATTTGCTGGGTTTGCTTAGACAATTCACAGATCCCCTTACAAATTCAGTTTCCACATTTGTATTATGGGAATAATACTTGCCCTTCCTTTGTGGGTTATCAAGAGAATGGTTGTGAATATAAATGCTTCAGTGTGTCAAAAGTGATGTACACACACACATATAACAGTAAATACTGTGGTAGGAGGTTCCTACATAATGTTTCAGGACAGATTTACTATAAGCTGTTGGTAGAGAACAGAAAGCAAGGGGGATACCTAGCATCCCCCTTTCAAACAGGCCAGAAAATCTACAAATGGGGGACTTGAGAGTAAAATCTCCCTACCCAATGGGATGATGGCCAGCCTCAACCCCTCTCCCTTTAAATTGCATTATTCCAAAAAGGAAAACAGGCTCCAAATCTAGCCTAGCACCAAACTTTTTGCATGCTCTAAATCGACAAACTCTTCCTAGGAAGAAATTAGTAGTCTTGAAAATACACTGAAGAAATTTTTCTTTCCAGTGAGATTAAGACCTTTTTTAAGAAATCAGTCACCCACTGACCCATTTGACTAATTAAAGGTCTGGTGATCATCACCGGTGATGTGCTTGTATCTATCCTACAAATGAGCTTTAAAATAACCTTTCTAGTCTACTTATTAGGGGCTTTTCCCTTTGAATTGCAAAGTTTTCTTAAGTAGCCAAACCAGCTGATCTTCAAAGAGCAGTGTGGGACTGGGGGGGGGGGGGCTGCTGTATATTGGAGGAGGTGGCTCTGGGGTGGAATTTGTTTCCAGATCATCAATTAACACTTGCCTAAAAGTAACTGCTTTAAGACACCTGATGTCCTACTGGTTCTTTGCAGTCATCTACTTAATTTTCTTGTACACATTATCCTTACCGTACATCCCAAATTTTTTTTTAAAAAGTAAAACATCTCACATTTCAGAAATGTGCTTATGGTGCATTGCCTGTGGGAGTTAAAAATTCTCCAGGGCCCCAAACAGAAGACCTTTCCAAAATGCCTCTAGGGTTATAGATATTAAGAAAGAGAATGAGGCTGGGCATGGTGGCACATGCCTGTAGGTGGCAGCCTAGGAAGCCACAGTCAGGGCCAGGGATTGTTTGAGTCCCGCGGGGGGCACATAGTGAGACCTAGTCCCCAAAAATATAGCTGGGTGTGGTGGTGCACACCTGTAATCCCAGCTACCTGGGAAGCTGAGGCTGGGGATTGCTTGAGTCTGTGGTACCCCAGGCAATGTGAACCTGTGGTTCCATGGGCAAAAATAGTGAGACCTAGTCTCAAAAAAAAAGAAAGAGAGAGAGAGAGAGAGAGAGAGAGAGAGAGAGAGAGAGAGA
>PVHY01008044.1:0-63795 GCA_004024945.1 Uropsilus gracilis
CTTTCCTCCCCAAATGGCCTAATTCTTCTTTTGTCTTCAGGCCTCTTTATACCTTTGTTCCCAAATCTTTCCACCCAGGACTCCTGGAGGAGTGGGTGTCCTGTTCAAGCAGGTATGCAAATCAAAGTACTACCCAGCTCTCTGTGAATTTTGCAAGTCTATAGTCACAGGAAAGTGGCTAGCTCTTTATCAAATGTATATGGCAACTGATAATGGCCTGGTATCAACAAGTTGCTTATACTCATTTTATAGGAAGGAAAAATGCAGGTCTTTGTAGATTTTAGAAAGAATGAATGGATGAATGAAACAATTCCCAAAATCTAATTATTCATAAAAGTGCAAGATAAAGACATTTACGGCCTTCAATTTTGAAAAGATCATATCTACACAAAGCATAAAACTATTAAATGAATTATCAGAGACTTTTGATAGGACAGTTCTTTATAATTCTTTGAGTCTCATTTTCCTTGTCTATGAAATAGGAAGATTAATAATAAGACTCTCAGAGGGCAGTTGCAAAAATTAAATGAAATGAGGTATTTCTAAGAGTCTAGCATATGGAATATATATATATATATACATATATATACATATATTCACACACAAATATATTTATAGACACATGTGTATATACTCCTATATATTTTTTAATGCCTTCCCCTACTCTTAAATATTGATTGAATTGACATTTTCATGAGGTCACATTTCATGACATCATTAGGTTCTAAGAAAATATTCCTTAACCACAACTTCTAATATTTTCTCGCCAAGTATTCCAATTTAAAACAGATCCCTCAAATAACCATGGATGTAGAAACTAAAGCCAACAAACACTAAGATTTGTTAGCTTGCAATCAATATAATTTGCTAAATAAAAAAAAAGCAAAATCATGACCATATCCACAAATAGAAAATATTTTACAAGATACAGCATCCATTTATGATGAAGACTCAATAATACATGGATAGAAGGAATGACTTCAATATAACAAAGTCCATATGTAACAAACTCATAAATATCATAATATTGAATGATGAAAAATTGAAAGCTAGTTTTCTAAAATTAGGTATAAGACAAGGAAGGCCACTCTCACCACTACTACGGAACAGTATTAGAAATTCTAGCTATAGCAATTAGGCAACAAGGACATAAAAGGAATCCAAATTGGAAAGGCAGACGTAAAATGATCACTGTTTATAGACTACATGATAATATACACAGAAAACCCTAAGACTCCATTAAGAAACTATTTGAAAAAATAAATTAGTGCAGTGAAGTGGCAGGCTACAAAATCAATATACAAAAATTGGCTCTGTTCCTATATACAAACAGCAAATTAGGAGAGAAAGAAATCAAGAAACAATCCAATTTACAATCTTACCAAAAAGAATTAAGTACCTAGGAATAAACTTAGTAAATGAAGTGAAGTTGTACAGAAATTATTTAAAAAAAAAATAGAAGACACAAAGAAATAGAAAGATCTTACTTGTTCATGAACTGGAAGGATCAACATTGTTAAAACAGCCATCTTACCAAAAGCAATACAAACTCCATACAGGTCTTGTAGATTTTTGAAAGATGAGTGAAAAGATGAATAAAAGAATCCTGAAAATCTAATAATTCAATAGCTCAATAAAAATATTTAGAATTTTCAGTTTTAAAAGATCATATCGAACCGGGCATGGTGGCGCATGCCTGTAGGTGGCAGCCTAGGAAGCCACAGGTGGGGCCAAGGATAGTGGTTCAAGTCCCGCCGGGAGCACGTAGTGAGACCTAGTCCCAAAAAAATAGCTGGGAGTGGTGGCGCGTGACTGTAATCCCAGCTACCTGGGAAGCTGAGGCTGTGGATTGCTTGAGTCTGTGGTACCCGGGGCAATGTGAGCCTGCAGTTCCACTGGCAAAATAGCGAGACCTAGTCTCAAAAAAAAAAAAAAAAAAGATCATATCCACACAAAAGCACAAAATTATTAACTGAATTGTCAGAGAACTTTTGATCAATCACAGTTCTTTTTAATTCTTTGAGTCCTTATTAGTTTCAATGGTATCTTCAAAGAAATAGAGACAATATTACTGAAATTAATGTCAAGCCAGAGAAGCCCATATAAACAAAACAATCCTGACAAAAAAGAAAGGCTGAACCAAAACCCCAGACTTCAAGCTATCCTACAAATCTATAATAATCAATATATGTATGATTCCAGTATGGTACTGGAATCAATCAATATATGTATGATTCCAGTATGGTACTGGAATAAAATTAAACACACAATCACTAGAAAATAATTAAGAGCTCAGAAACAAGCCTGTAATTATGCAAAGAGTTAATTTAAAACAAAGGAATCAAGAATATACAATGGATAAAGGAAAGACTCCTTAACAAACAGTGTTTGGATAGTCACATGGAACACAGTGAAACTAGATTGCTATCTTAGACCATACACCAAAATTAACTCAAAATGGATTAAAAACTTTGATGGAAGACCTGAAACCATAAAACAGATTAAAAAACAGGCAACACTACTTTAGGTTCATAGATGTCTTTAGGCATTGGACTCCAACAGTTTAGAAAACAAAAGCAAAAATAAAAAAAAAGAATGCTATATCAAACCAAAAAGCTCTGCACAATGAAGTAAACTATCATTGAAACAAATACACTGAAATGGGAGAAAAATGAGATGGGAGAAAAAGGGCCAACATCTACAAATAACTCATGCAACTCAAGAAGAAAACAAATAACCCCATCATAAAGTGGGCAGAGGTGTGAAACAGATAATTCTCCAAAGAAACAGCTGGTCAACAGGCAAATGAAAAACTGCTCATCATCAATTATCATCAAGGAAATGAAAATCTAAATCACAATGACACCTCCTTTCACCTAGAGGAAAGGCCCATATCTAAAATATTAGAAACTACAAGTATTGGACAGGGTATGGGAAAAAAGGAACACTCTTACACTGCTTCTGGGAATGTAGTCTATGGAAAACAATATTACAGTGAACTATTATATGATCCATAAACTGCACTCCTAGTTATCTATTTTAAGAATGCAAAAACACTAAGTCGAAGGAATATATACATTTCTATGCATTGGAGTATTACTTACAACAGATAAATTACTGAAAATAGTTGAGGGTCCAAATACAGATAAACGGCTAAGGGAGATGTGGCATACATATATTTCCACACAACAGAAAACTACTCAGCTATAAAAAAAAAGAGAGAGAGAGAAAAATTTTGACATTCGTGACAACAGGGATGGAGCTAAAGGGAATTAAGTGAAATGATTAAGAAAAGGGCAAATATCAGATTATTTAACTTTTATGTGGATTATCATAGAAACAAAGGAAAGAAACTTAAAAAAACAAGTGAAAACATATCCCTGAAATCTGACTGCAGAATTGAGATTGGGAAAGGTAGGATGTAGAGCAAAGAGGAACAGGTCCAATGGGCCATGGTGAATTACCAGGGCTTCAGTATTGGGTAAACAGTGATAACACACATTTGAAGAGGTGTAAACTTTGACCCATAAATTATATGTACTGTTAGAAACCAACTTAATTTTCATAAATATAATGAATAAATGAATGATTTGCTATCTTGAAATGGGTCTATTCAATATTCTGAAAAGGGTCTATTCAGTATTCTGAAACTTTTCATCAAAGTCAGAATCTGGAGAGAAATCACGTAAGACTAAATGCCCACTCATCAACTGATGAAGAATAGTAAAGGTATCTCTCCTGTATGAACTTGAGAGCACTGCACATCACCTCACTGACTTATGAGACCTTTTCTATGAGGGGAAAAGATAGTATTAGGACTACTGAGAATAATGTCATAATGAAAATATATCATTTGTGTCTTTAAAAATATGTCATCTCTAAGACCCTCATCTTATCCTGATATTTCTAGCATGCTGCACAATGTCTTAAATGTGCACTTAATGTAAATTTTGTTGGAAATTTAGTGATTAAAAATTCCAGTATTGATGAAGTTTCAAGTAATTGTATTTTTTTTTCTAACAGAGGAGAATATCAAAAATTTTTTCTGTACCACCTCTGTATGCCACCTATATTTCAAACTAGTTCTGTGGGCTGTTATTAATGAGAGCTCCAAATGGACAGTGAATAAAACCTCATGGCTTCAGATTATGCCTCTTAAGTATTCAAAGTAAATAACTGAAACTTGATAATATTTATGGTTCTAATCTTTGGCCATCATGAATCTTCTTCAAACTTGCTAGCCTGGTTTTTCAGAACATTATATTTTAAATGAACAGAAGTTAGGCAAAGGACTGACACTATAAATATTAATTTCTTGTAGTATTCTATGGCCTGATTATTATTCACTTTGGCTTCTCATAAATAAGTGATACCTAGATACAGTGACTGAAATGAATGAACAAAGTATCACAAGTTAGTTTCAACATGCATAAAATAGAGTAACTACCTTTCCTTGACTATTTTACAGAAACCCTCTCCACAAATCCAAGGATTAGATGAAGAAAATATTTATACAAGGATTTTATGTTATAATGCAAACTTTTACTGTGAGGTTGGTGATGGTGATGCAAATTCTTTATTTCATCAGACATTTCTTTACTTACTGCTTTTAAAGATTTATTTTTTTGTCAGTGGATTCCTTACTTATCAGACTAACCTGAAGAAAACCAAGTATGTTAACTTTTGCCCTGGATATACCAGAGGCAAAAACTCATATCATAAGTAGTATAAGTATCCACGAGTCTGTGTTCTCTCATACCTAATAGGAAAGAATGAAATATGGTATGATCCTGGGAATTAACTTCTTTTAACTTCCTTTACGTACTTTAAAAGTCTGTAAGATAGTGGAAAATAGTATCCCATCAAGTTATGTCTCTGAAATTTGCTTTTCAAAAAGATAATATTAGAAACTCTTAAAGAATAATGAAAGAATGATTGCTATACACTATTTCATAGTATTAACAACCTGCCTTAAATAAAAATTTTCCTAGGGCATTTAGCATTACATATTCCTTTATTCAGCAAATATTTATAAAACAATGATGTGGGGTGACTCAGCTGGATGGGCAGCCAGGGCCTCTGGTTGTAAGGTAGTTGAAAATTGTATTTGGTGCCATACAGTCCTGGTGGGCAAGAGTATGAGAGAAAGACCCAGGAGAAGAAACAAGAAGTGCAAAAAGGTCAAACAAAAAGAGGAGGCCAGAAGTGTCCCAGAGAGAGGTATGAGAGACCTGAGAATGGACAGGTAAAGAGGAGCCAGAGTGACTGGGCAGGGCAGAAGCCCCTGGAAGCCAGGCACAGTGGCTCGTGCCTGTAAGCTTCAGCCTATGAAGTGGCCGGGACCAGGGATCGCGGTTCAAGTCCCGCCTGGGGCCCGTAGTGAGACCTAGTGCCAAAAAAATAGCTGGATGTGGTGGCACATGCCTGTAATCCCAGCTACCTGGGAAGCTGAGGCTGGGGACTGCTTGAGTCTGTGGTACCTCAGGCAATGAGAGCCTGCGGTTCCCATGGGCAAAAATTAGTGAGACCTAGTCTCAAAAAAAAAAAAAAGAAGCCCCTGGAAGAGTGAGATGGTGGTGGCAAGAGCCATGGTGGAGGAGTGGTCAGCAGCAGCAGAGGAGTAGCCATTGAGGAGTCAGATGCCAAACAGCAGGCCAGGGGTGACCAAGAGCTGCTGACGATGACCCAGTGAATGTGGGCAGACACCACTGAAGGCAGGCCCAAAAAAGGAAGTGCTTGGTGTAGGAGTAAGGTGGTGCAGAAGGCATGGAAAGCTGGTACCTGGAGAAAGCCAGGGATTTGGAAAGCCGATTTTACATCAAATCTTGTACAAAAAGTTTGAAGAACCTTGGAGAAGCTGAACACTTCAGAATGCTGAAGAGAGACAAGAGGCGAAGTGAAGACTGAAAAGAAACTCCCACGCATGGCGGGAAGAACCTGGTTTTTAAAAGTGCCGCTTTTGTCCTTAGGCTTGTTGGTTGGAGATTTCTGCCCTATTTATACCTGATAACAACACCAACTATATGTCAGGTACTCTCTGCTAGATGATTAGATAATTTTTGAATACAGGCATACTCCTTACTCCTAGTATTCAACAATATGACACTGTTTCTGTGTCACTGCAATGCCAGCTTGTGAACTGGTAGAAATTCAAGATTAACAAAATGAGGAAGGTGGGAAATAGAAGGATTTGAGGCAGGGCCCAGATCACAAAGTTTATGATATTGGGGGCATACTGAAGTGTTTCATGCAGTGAAGTGATGTAGTCACAATTATATTTCAGTAAAGTCAATATGTCAAATTTTCAATTTATTTTATCTCTGAAAGTTTCTCTGTGAAAATGGACACAACAGGAGAAGAGGAAGATATGTAACTATGATGAAAAACATTTTTTGATAGACTTAAAATGATTAGGAGATGTTTGTTTTTTAGTGAACCCTGAAATAGGAATGCAAATCATTATGATTAAGGAGACTGAACTGTTCACCTCATAGAATTTCCTTAGGTACTATTGAGAGAAGAGCAGAAGAGGGAGAGTGGGTGTCAGGTTGATTTGAGGCAACTTACCATGTTGTACTGATTGAATAGATTATACAAAGCAGTTTACCTGGGACATCTACATATGTTAGTTATCCCAGCATAATTATTATTAACAACCTATCTCAACCTCAAAAGTTATTTAGTTTGGGTGGTCTGTTATAAAGCTACACTATTCAAAAGTAGACCCTAGTAACAAAATACTCATTCAGCACCTTGGAAATCATTTATTAAAGATCCCAGTCTTTAGATTAGACAGAGCAAATAAAGCATTCTCTGCATTTACTCCACCCTAAAAGAGGATAAATTCCCAACAAAAAACCCATGAGATAAATAATTGGATGTGTGTCAAGCCTATTGCTGACTAAATTCCAGTTCCAACCATGAAAACATTGAGTACAATTATCCTGAGGAAATGTCTCTAAGATATCCACAGTTCATTTAGGAATACCTAAATACCATTTAGGTATTTAGCTAACAGATGTACATAATAAAGTTGAAGTCATCAGAACAGTAGCATTTGGAAATCAACAAAGTGACACAAATGGACTATCTTTTAGTGAAAATGCCCAGGTCAACCAAAAAAAAAAAAAAAAGCAGTATGTTCAAAAATAATTTTTTAAAGGCTTATCTATTCACTGGGTCAAGTAAATGTCAACTGATGGCTAGGACTAAAACTACGCCATGATTCCAGCAATAAACATTATCTACCTAAATCTGATGACAAACTTTAAATCAAAAAAACTTTCAAAATTATAAATATTCTATAAATTTCCAATAGTAACATAATGGAATTATCTAGCTGGAATCTAAACAGCAAAGGAGCAGGAATACATGAAGTAACCTATCAAAATTAAGCAGGAGGAAAATCATTCCTGTGAGTATATTTTAAAAGCACACTAAAATTAAAACAATAATTTACAAATATATCATACTAGGAATTCCTTTGCAGTCAATTATTTGTAATCCAAAATACAATCTTGCAAATCAAACTGCAAATTTCAATTGACTCTAATAAGGAATTAATTCCCAAAGATTATTACCCTTTTTATGGAATAAGACACAAAGCAAATCAAGACAAAAATGATAACAAGATGCAATCGGTAAATATTAAATAAAGCTAAATGTGGATGAGAGAGATACTCGATATAGGGAAAATCTGATAAATCTAGCCTGCAAAAGAAAATGCAGACTTTGTCCTAATTAAAGAGTGATTTCAAAAGCAAAATACTCACTGGCTGTTAAACATAGAGATGAAAGCCTTCCACTATTTTCAGTGGTAAATTAGACCATTACTGAATTGGCCTCTTCATAGACTATGGTGATTATTCTCTTTCTCCTTTTGCTTTTCAATAGTAAAATGATTTGTTCTTATAACATGAGAAAGTTAAGCTGGAAATTATATAGATTTTTCAGTCAATATACACAAAGTTATCAGACTTTTTTACAGTCTCTGCTAAAAATAACTGTGATCACAATTTATCTTGGCAATACTATTAACTTTGAGTCATTAGTGAAAAGAACTTTGTTTTGATAAAATATTTATTTTGATACAAAATTTCTGAGGCAGTTCTCAATATAGATTTGTATATTCTAGATGATTTGTTTGAAAAAGCAAAATTGCAGCAGCTGACATGGTCAAAGTTACTAATTTACACTTTTATAGAATAGCTTGTTTTTTCAATTACCCATTTGCTAGACTCAAAGCATAATATAAGCCAATCACTTTCTGTTTTGTAAATTAACCTACATTCTTTACAAGCTGACCAGGGCTTAATTTTTTAAAGTGCACTGCAAATGTCAAATCCTTTTTCATTTCCTAATTTGCAAAGATATCTTTATTAAATTAAACATCATGATGAAATTATTCCATATTGTAATTGCATGTTTCACTAATAGAGAAATATGTTTCATAGTAAAGAAATGGTCCTGACTATTGTCATTCATAAATAGAAGTGTCAATTTATAATCATGAAGTTAGATACATTTTTACAAAAAAACACAGAGTGAAAGCTGGGATAAAAGATGCAAGGTAACAAGTATAACAAACAAGTACATGGTTTCTGATTACAGATCAAAATAGTAATATAAAGAATATTTTTATGATGAACTAAGAGTCATGATTTATCTTTACAAATGACCTGAGACTGTTACAGATATACCTTCATGAAGGGGAGGTGCCATTTTCCTCACTCCCACTTACATGTAGTTGCCTTAGACTATAGGTTCCAGGATTTCCATTAACTGAATTTCTTGAGCAGAAGAGATAATGGGAACTAGAGGCAAAACTGAGAGACCAGGTGAAGCTGTGTAATAAGGAAGGCACATGGACTTGGGAGCTCTTGCTTGTCTGATGTTGGTTTGAATCCAGGAACTTAGAGAGTAGGCATGGAATGTGACATTTGGAGGAAAGACATGTAGACACACTTGGAAAAGGCATGTGGGTGAGAAGTTCCTTCTAATCCTTGGCAGAGACAATGGCAATTGTTTTCCTAATTCTTCATTTTCTTTGGCTCCTTCAGTCCAAACTTGCTTCCCCCACCCCAACCCCCCCCCCTTTTTTTTTGCTATTCCTCATCAGAAGATGCCTTAGACTTGTACTTAGCATTAAGGTCTCAGTGGCCCAACTTTAGTCCATGCCTAGTTGATAGGTAATTTTGGATGTTCCATTTGGAAAATATTATTAGGAATATCCTTCTCTTCTTTCTCTGTGCACATTAATTCTATCAAAGATCTTTCACACCACATATCTGCTTTCATTGTCTTTGTGTGCATGGATGTCCAGATCCCTTTGGAATTTGAATCTTTTAACAGTTTGTTGTCCCTGGTTATGAACTAAGAAGACCATGGTGTTAAACAAAAATTATCTTCTTAATTACACAGATATTATCTATTCTGAACCTCAAAACAATGGTAAACTTGAAAACCAAAAGGAACCATAAAGATCTTGTGATTTATCCTGTGCTATTCTTGCCAATTCCTATTTTACAGATGAGAAAACTGAGGCACAGAAAGCTAAAAGGCATTTTCACATAAAGTCCTATCAGATACTGGAAGAGCTAGGTAAGGACTCTGGTCTTCTATATCTCACTTTCTTTTATCGTTATATAGGCAGGATTAAAATTAATATTCTAGGGAAGTATTCTAATATATTAAGTCAATGAAGACTGTGTATATCAGTTCTTACTTTCAAATTAGTATTTCTTAAATTAAATGTGTTTTAGGTGCCTAGATGGGAGGCCTCAGTGAGATAGCGTCCTCTCATACAGAGGACCTAGTGGGGTGCAGGTCAGCTGCTCCCCCCCAGGGGTAGCCGGGTCAGCCTGACTGCCTCCATGCAGCCCAGGGTTTCTCCCCTTCCATTCCAGGTTTGGGTAGGCGGGGCTACACCCCTCCAGGTTGCCACGTCTAGATGGGAGGCCTTGGTGAGTTTGTGTCCTCTTGCACAGATGGCACAGTGGGGTGCAGGCCAGCTGCTCCCTCCCGGGGGTAGCTGGGTCAGCCCAGCTGCCTCCATGTGGCCCACGGCTCCCCCCCTGCAACTCCTAGCCAGTGGGGAGCAAAGGCAGAGAAAACCTATGCCTGGAGAGCCCAGGAAGGGGTGGGGCAGATGGAGTTTTAGCCCCATCCACAAGTGGATGGTTGTTGCATGGAACAGCCATCTGCAGCCCAGATTGGCCAAGGCATTTGCCCCCAGCCCCCAGCCCTAGGGGGGATTGTGATGGCACATTCTCAGACATCTGGGCCCCACCCCCATGCAGGGAGGTACTGGGGTGTGGGTGGGTAACCTGGGGAGGTGGGGGGGGATGCCTCTTCCATTTCACTCTCCAGCTAAACTTTAGGAGGAGCCAGAACATACATAACACAAATCCCATCATAAAACATGTGAGAGACCAGGTAAAAATCCAGCCCACAAGCCTGAGCTGGACACAGCAGATGGACAATCAAAAGAACCAATCCAGGCAAGACAGGAGAAATATCTAAAGAAACACAGTATCATGAAGTGCACCTATGCGCTCACCGAGTCTGGAAGACCCAAGACCTCATTTCAGAGATGCCTTCTAGGAGAGCAAGGTGTCCCTCCCCACACTATAGGAGAGGAAAGGAAAGCCAAAGACTGGGGGCAAAGGTCCTACAGCAAAGACGAAAACTGAGGCAGAGGAGATCATCTACAATGGCCAATTACAATTGCCTGTATCCACAGAGAAACTTCTTCACTGGCACTGACAGGGGGTGAGACCCCCTAAATATGATGCCAGAACCATAAGATAAAGCAGCAAAACAACAGAGATGGGATTGGAGAAGACAGCCTCCAACTAGAAAGCATGGAAAGACCACAAATAAATATAGACTGGCCGCCCAACACAAACTTAAGACTGAAAACCTACCATCAAGGCTCACTTGGTTCCAAGAACACAGTCCCTCATCCAATGAAAGAACACAACTACAGGAAAGAAAGAGACTAATGGATTCACACAGACTAGCAAACAACAAAGAGAGGGGTGTGAGAGAATGGAGGGGGCATCTGAGGGAGGGGGGGAGGTATCCCAAAAACCATTTACTGGGGCTGTGATTTAAAGAATAAAAATAAATAAAAGTTAAAATATATTTATATATTTTTTAAGTTGGGGTTTTAGGAAAGCCAGAAATTTTCTATGAGAATATTTCTGTACATGTGTTTCAAATAAAATAAGTCAACAAAATATGTTTTGACTAGTCTAGGTTATCCCCTCATAACTGAGTACTATCACATGTTTATGACTATATTGGCACCGACTAGTATAACATATAAACAGGTGAATATATATAAATGATGCCTTCACATCAAATGAGAACCAAAGAATAATGTGGTACATTAGCCCAAATAATAAAAAAAGATAAGAAATGAAGTACACAGTAACATAGTCATACACAGATGACTTACTACTCAGTCATATTCTGAGTTGTGATTTTATTTCAGTAAAACCTGATGAATTAACATGACTTAATTTATTAGTTTTGTAGCTTTGTTTAAGTTCTATTTGTAATTCTGTTTTTGAATAAAGGTTATAAATCTAAGGATTTAAAATTTTCAGTATCTGTCTGCAGTTCTATAAAAAGTATAATAAAATATTTAAAAGTGAAAGAGGATATTACAGGAAATTTTCTTGCTTAAAAGGCCTAATTTGTTAACTAATTCCTTCCCTGGATGGTACAACATCATTAGTGGAGAGGGATATGAGGAAACATGGGAACACCCAACCTTGGAACAAGTTAAAATTAAGGCTGAATCTTATTGCAATACTAACATCATGGTGAAAGAGAAAGGAAGAAATGGTGACATAGTGTAAGTGTTTGCTCCTTCACTATTCTTATCAATTCTCTTGGTTTCTACTCTCTCATATCTCTCCTCTCTAGAACCTGATTTTCTGTCCACATTTGAGCTTTGTCTATTTCATCTTCTTAATAGATGCTTTTAAACGGATGTCTTACCATCTACTCAACATCAGAATATAAAAATAAATTTCTCTTCCAAGTTGTTGATTTCTTTAGAATATATACGTATGTATACATACACTTATATAATCATCTTTATTAATAGTGAATCTGAGTCTTTGCAAATCCAGCTTTTCTCTAACATGACTATTATATTCATATACTTCAATCAGTTCTCATCATTACTGCTGTCATTAATACAATTATTTCCTTTATCTGAATGATTTATATAATCACCTTTATGGTACTATGTACAATTATGGTATTATGTACTATGCTGAATGTACTATCCTAGTGATGGTGAGCACAAACTCTGAGAACTCACTACCTAAGTTTAAGTCCCAATTCTGCTTATGATCTGGGCATTCTTGTCATGTTACTTAAGTTCTCTGTGCCTTAGCTTTCAGATAATAGGGTTGATAAAAATAGCAGCACCTATATTATGGGTATGCTTTAAGAATTAAACATATGCAAATATATAAAAATGTGTAAGTGGCTGACATACAATAAGTAGTCAATAAATGTCTATTAAAAGAAGTGTTTCCTAATTGCTCTCTCAAAATCAAAAAGCTTCTGCATATTACATTCTGTTTAGTGTGAGCAAGCCTACATAGAACTTGTTTCATTAACATGAACACATTTTGCATATGTCCGGTTTCCTGACCTGCACATTTTCAGCATTATGATATTACAGAATTAATAGTACAAGGAGAGGTGGAAGTTGACAGTAAGGGCGGAAAGACATTACCTGCTAAAATAGCATAGCTAGAAATAAAACTAGGAAAGAATAGAAAAATATGCACAAAAGGGTCGGAGGGATTTTAGTTCAGTCAATTCTGTCTTCTCCCCCTCATTTGTAAATTAACTACTACCCTTGTAAGATTCTGAGGCAATGCCTATAAAGACACTTAGAGAACAAAACATGAGCTTTACTAGTATAGAGATTTTGCCTGTCTTGTTCACTGTTAGATCACTTAGAATAGTATCTGCTCCACAGCAGACACTCAATAGAGATGTGTAAGTACAGTTCCTGGCACATAATGGGTGTTTAGTAAATGATAACGACTACAGACTACAATCCCTCCATGCCTGTTGCATTTGTATTAACGTTAAAGAATGGAGTGGAGCCACAGAATCCTCAAAACAGTTTCACAGTAGGAGACAGTGATATGCACCATGAAATCAATAAGTGAGCCAATCAATACTGAAGTCACCTTTGTTATGTTAGCTGTCTGTAACTCTCCAAATGCATTTTCATTTATCTTCTAACAAATGTTTTCTCCCTTTGATGAAAACAGGTCAATATTAAAATCAGGCCTAAGGAAATTCTATTGTGGACTTTGTGATGAACTCAAAACAGGAGTGTATTTCTTTGCTTTGCAGAAGAGAGAGCTAATAAAACAGGGAGTCAGGAAACTGGATACAAAGAATAGCTCTGCCACAAGTCGTTTCTGTTAACTTACCCAACTCATTATTCTTTGGGCCTCAGTTTCCCCATTATCTTCTCACAGGAAGAAGCCACAAGTGATATCCTCATTCAAAAACACTTATTATGCAAACAAATATTTACATTTAAGCTTTCAAACTCTGAAATTCTTTCTGACCACAACACTTTCGATCTTTCTACCCACTTTCCCTGAGCCAGAGGAAGCATGGGGTAATGCAATGCTTTCCAACGGTTACAGCAATGAAGGAATACCATGTTTTTCCTCTCTGTTCTCTAAGCTTAAAAAAAAAAATCTCCTAGATCAGTAGCATTTATGATGTAAAATTCACTCTTCCATTTTTTATTTATCAAAAACATATATAGCTGCCAATCAGTTTCCCATCAGTATGAGATAGGCAGTATTACCAAAATGAGTTGATATAATTTTAGGCTAAAGCAAAGAAACTTGACATTTCAGTTAGATTGTGTAATTTATCACAAGTAAATGAATGTTCTCTGTTAGGCTCCTTTCAAATATTGAAAATGACTCATAGATTTTCATTATTACCTTCATAGATTCCCTGGAGAGAGGGTGTGGGCAGAAAATTCAGGCCAAGAATCACTGGTATACTAGAAAGAACACTGGATTTTAATATATTATACAGAATCTTGGAGACTTAGTTTTGACTTTCTATTAAAGGAGAACAACATCTGATATACTACCACGTGACTTCTGTTGTTAGCCACATCTTCTGCCTTGGTACCCTGCTAAGTTCTTAAATACATCATTTTACTCAAACGTTACTAGATGTTATCTTCATTTTACTAATGAAACTGAGGGATAAGATGCATATGACTATCCAAGATTATACTACTTCTAAGTGGCTTGTAAGAGTTGAATATAAACCAAGATTTGTTTGAATTTAAAGCCATGTCTGGCATATACTCACATCTTGGATATAAGTAATATCAGAACACTTTGCAGATTATGCCATTATACTAATTTAAGAGATAAATGCTATTGATATTAGTGGGGTAATTCCCTTTCTGCTCCATCATTGTCTAACCATTCCAAAATATACCTATTATATACCAATATAATATATACCTATAGCTAACAATTTCAAAAAGAAAAACCTTCAAATATTGAGTTCCTGCCCTCGTGCCAATGACAAATCCTGAGCAATTACCGGAATGGAGAAAATCCACAGAAGGAACATAATAGTTCCTATGACCCCTGTTTTGTCTGTCAAAAGCCTGATCCTTCAAGGTTATCCCATGAAGCTATTAATGGTATCATCCATTCATATGTGTAGCTACTTCCTTTGAAATCTTACATGATTTTGTTTATAACTCCCTTGAGATGACTGGCATCATTCTGCTTTGTCTCATTTTTTGTTCTGTTATAATTTCCACCCATATGGAATAGTCCAAACTTTATGGGGATATAGACTGCTAGTTACTCACTGTTGCAGCTGAAAAGGATCTCAGAGATTACTGAACCCAGCCAGTAGGCTCCAAAACAAGAAGTAAACTTAAATTACATAAATAGCAACTGGCAGAACTGGGGTTAAAAGGCAAGCATCTTGCCTTAAAGGTCACACAGTACACACAGTAGCTACTCAAGAAATACTTGTTGAATAGGGTAGAAAACTAGAGAAAACAGTACATTTTTTAGAAGTTGATGCATTTTGTACTTTATTAAATGTTAGAGCATACGCTCTTAGTTGGTGAACACGTTACAGGGAATAGGAGGTAAATGGCTGACTGGAATATTTATTTGAACAAAAATATATTTTAGTAAATGCTTTATAGTTCAGACACACAATCTGTTACAGGAATGACATTTTTCCCATTCCTTGCTTTCATCTTAACTAAATGTACTCTGTGAAAGCTGCTTATTCATTCTGTTATCACAACATATTTCCCAAAATTTTGGATCTCCAGCAAAGCATGCTTTTTTCCAAATACATTTTTATCACATTTTATCACTATACCATTTTGCTCAAAGGATTGTGTTAGCTCAAGGAAGCCTACATGGCCTATCAAAATACTGGATTCTAATCAGTACTTCTTCTTTCCAAATTCCCAGATTTCCAAGTTTAGAACTAAAAGATGAAGGATTTAACTAAAATATAGTATTCTTCATAAAATAAATATGTTGACTATCTTCTCTCAAGCTATTACCCAATAAATTCCCATGTACAATATTTTAACCCTCATTAAACTTCCTTCTACTCCCCACCTCAAAGATTAGCAGTTTAACCAACATATCAGCCTCTTATTTTTATTTTGTTTTTCTGAAATGGAGACTTTTTTCCACAAACGTCCGTAAATATCAGTGTCTACTTGAAACAAGGATAAAACTCTTTTGGAAATGAATTATAGTGGTTGTGCAACCATATCTAAACAGTGGGCATTAAGTGCATTACTTGTGTACTTTAGAAAGACTTTTACTCAGTTTTTATGAGAGCAAAACAACATTGATAACAGAAAATTTCACTTGATAATTTGCTTGTTAGTTTTTGTCAGATTTACTATTTTTTATAGATCTATTTCTCTTTGAGTAGATACCTCCTGGCCTTCAGAATATATCCATAGTCTTTAAATGCTAGGTTATATGAAATATCAGGTAATCCAGAAATATAGATTATGTTCCCAGTGTGGAACTGTTCTGATAAGAAATGGCACTTCAGCTGGCTTACTGCCCTTCTAGCCTTGTTGTCTATACTGAAACATAAGGAACTTCTCACTGGAAGTCCTTCTCCAACATGCTCAACTTCCTACTCTCCTCCAGTTATTTCATAGGTTTAAATCTGGTGCTAACTGCAGAAGAAAATATGTGTGAGCAGGGATTTTGTGTCACTTTTATTTAAAATATACAACAGTGTCTGGCACAGTACTAGATTTAAAAGTAAGCATTCATAAATACAGAACTGAGTAAGTATATAGTATCCCAACTGGCATGATTGTTAAATAGCAAGAAAAAGTACATATTATTCAGCAATCAAAAAAGACAACCTTATGTCATTTGTGGCAACATGGATGGAACCAAGTAGGAATCATGCTAGCAGAAAGATGCCAAAGAGAAAAAGGGAAGTACTAAATGGTCTCACTTATATGTGGGCTATAGGGAAAACAAACAAAAAGGCAAGAAAAAGTTAAAACTAACAAATCACAATAGCACTAAAGCACACAGCAAAGGGGGGAGGCAGGGAGGGAGAATTAGGGGAGGAATGAGCACAAGTTGATGGTGACATGGTAGTGGGGGAAACGGGATACACATTGATGTTTTTTATATTTAATGATAAAAATCATCAACATTTAAAAAAGAAAGAAAAAGAACATATTAACAACTGGTCAACCCAGTCTGTTAGGCAAATTCATAAATTAAAAGGACAAACATTAAAGATTTAAGATTCATTTCCTCTCTCACCCGCATGTCCTCTCCCCTCTATCTGCCACCCTCCCCATACTCCAAATGCCATAAATGGGGACAGGAGCTTGTGAAAATAAATTGTAGGACAACCATGTAATAAAAATTACTGCAGACAATTAAAATAATGATTAGCTCAATATTGCTGAAATGAAATGATCTCTAAGGCATATTGTCAATGGAGGGGGGTGGAGCAGGGGATATAGATAGAACATCTTCAAGCTTGTCCCTATTTCTATGAAAGGAAAATAAAAAGTATATATGGATAATACAGGCAAATCCTTCATGCTTTTATGATTACAAAAATTTGGGTAGAGCTTAGAAAAATATCTGTTAAGATTTTTATTGCCTCTCAAAAACAAGACTGATGGTGTAGGGCAGGAAGTAGACACTTCTATTACATGCAATGCCATAATGCTTGAACATTTTATTCATTATATATATGCATCATTTTCAATTAATACCATTAATTAATTAAAATTTCGATAGATTAATGTATCAAGTATTGATTAGGCAATTTTGTTCACTGCTTGACAACAATATATAGGTTGTTCAACCAGATAAAATTACTGTAGAGTTTGCCTTAAGAATTTCCTATAGGTTGATATTCTAAAATAGGACCTTTAGACCTGAAAAAATAAAACCACCTCTTCAGTCAATTACTAGTTTTTCTTGCATACACCTACCTCTATTATGCTAATATGATTTGTGGAACAGTGGGAATTTTTTAAAATATTTAAACAAAGAACATTTTAGTGGTTCTTTTAGAGTAGTGATAATTTGGGGGGGGTAGTGGAAATGAGTATAAGGATTTATATTCTACCATGAAAAACAACAAAATCTCAGGTAATTTGGGAAATGCTGAATAGCAAGCTTAGAAGCACCACAGTGAGGCAGCTGCCATTTTTCAGCTGATTGAAGTCATAACAGCAGAAAAAAAGGATTTTCTTCAGTGAAGATTGAAAAATAGGTTAATATAAATTCTTCATGACTGGAGACAAATTTCATATTTCTTAGGAGGAAGAAGAATATTTGCCAGAAGGAAGAGTAAATCTATCAAAGTAAACATGTAAACCATGACTTGGGGAACTAGTTGGCCTAATTTGTGACATTCTTTATCAGTGGTCCACAAAAATCACAGTAAGTTTACAAACAGAGGTCAAACTTGTTAGAGACAGTCTCAATAATTGCATTATCTGTATGATCTGGGGCACCTGACATCTAAGCAGTATCATAGGAAGTTTAATTTGTTCCCCAGCCCTGAGACCTGGCTTTTCTAAGTCACTGAACTCAGTCCAGGCCATACATAACTGAAGTCTTCCTAGAAAGCTTGGTAGAGCTAATGGCATAAACTGAAATGCTAGAATGGAACCAAGATACACAGTTAAAATGCAAATATCTTATACACTAGATGCTGGCATTCAGAGTGCAAGCAGGCACATGAAATACTGATCACTATCACTTAGTATTAAAGAAATGCAAACATAATGTATGGATGAAAGTATATGACAAATGTAAATGAGTAAATGGGCCAAGGTATAAGACAACAGGGAAGAGTAGTAACTTGAATAACCTGGAAAATCATACTCTTCTTTTGAAAGGAGGTAGCAAATACTAACCTTGGCCTGTGATTGAGAAAAAAAATCTGGAAAAACTGATTTTTATATGATTTTTAGATGTTTCAGTATAGACAACTAAGGTAAATCTTTTAGACACTGGTAGTCCAACAAAACAGATGTGTCAGTTCAGTACTTTTGAATTACTAGACAAATTGCAAATCCCTCTCAAAGAGATAAACATAGATTGATAGACTTAAATATCATTGCATGGCTCTTCAGTCAGTTTCACAAAGAATAACCAAAACCCCTCAATAAAAAACTGAAATTTACATTAAGAAAATAAAGTGAGGTAGTGTGATCAATGAATGCAAATACTCAAAACACTTAAGAATGGACTACTAGAGGGTGTCTTGAAATTGGTGTATTTGAGAGGGAGGGAACATATGAAGTACAGTCAGTAGTTTGGTTTCAGTGGGAAATTTGACATGTCTTGGAAAAACAGAAAGGGTGAGAGAAGTTAGGTAGGTTGGAGTTCAGGAATAGGGAGAACAGCTCAAACTCCAGGCATTTGTATCTTGCATGATGAGAAACTGATTGTCCAAAAGTAGCATTTGAAATAAAGAGGGCAGGCAAAAAGTGAGCAATAACGAATGGGTAGCATCTGACTTTTGGAACATATTCTGACAAAGAAAATTATTATTTCAACTGCAGATCCATATAATTCAGTCTTACTCTGTTGGAGAGTCAGATTTTCCAACATACCTAAGTAAAATAAATAAATAAATAAATAAATAAATAAATAAATAAATAAATAAATAAATAAATAAATAAATGTTTTCCAGCTGAACTCCATGACTGTTTTCTATATAATCACCTATGGTGTTAAAGTGGCAAGGATTAAGATTGAAAGCAAAGTGATTTGTTAGTAAAATCTCCCTCCTTAAGCATTCATTTGTTTTAACAACCCCTTACAAGGTATAGGTGGTATTTCTTTTCATCAAAAAGTCAACGCAATAGTAATGGTCAAAATATTGTCACTTTCTAGCAGCCACACATAGTAAGCACCTAAAAAAATCCCCGAATCCGTTTCCATAAAGGGTCAATATTGATTATAGCAGAGTTTAGGGTTTCTCTGACTGCTTAGTTCCTCCACTGAGATTATGTGACAGCAGTCACAACTATTCTGAAAACAGAAAGGCAAATTTGTCTTGAATTCTAGTTGGTCCTAGTGACTGACTCAGAGTAAGTCTAGTAACCACTTAGTTTTCTTCTCTGTAAAAGGAGAACTGTACTACTGTGGAGATCATAACTGAAGAACTTAGCATAGTGCATAGCATATTACACAGAATGGTAATGATGTTTTTTCTTATTTCCTTCTTCATTAAAACTAGCTGACCCAATTTTCATTTCCTTTAGGGTATTACTTTCTACTAGGAATGGGTTAATAGCATGCCAATGTGTGTGCATGCATATTCAAAAAGCCTCCAAAAGTTAATGATAGAATTGCATGCCAGGTCTGTGGAAAAAACATTTACGCTCAAGGAGGTCTTTTAGCATCGCTCAAGGCGTTTCTCACCAGGTATACTTAGTTTCCCTTAAAGTCTGGTTGGCCTATGGAAATAATTAACAGTCATGCAGAGACAATTAAGATGATAATTATACTAATAAACTACTACAACTAATAATGCCATTATTGTTAATAGCAGTGGATGATTTACATTGAGCACTTATTCTGAATAAGACACTTTATGTAGACTGTCTGATGTAATACTTACAATAAATAACCTTTTAAGGCAGATGCAGTTAATTCTAGATAAGGAAACTGAATTTCAGTAAGGTTAAGTAAGAAACTCACAATCATATATTTAGTATCACATACTGGATTATATACAAGATTATTTGATCCTCAAAGTTTATAATCTTAAATTATTATTTTATAGACAAGAAAGTTTAAGGGAAAACGCAGTAAACAAAGGGTTAGGAAAATTGGCCTTTACTTCCAATTCTATGTTACCAACCACTTTTGTGACCTTGGACACATCATTCAACCTCTTTGAGATTCAATTTTCATAACTACAAAAACTGACATAATACTCTATGGAGGATTATTATGAAATTAAAATTGGTAAATGCCAAGTACTGCTATTATGTTTATCACTATTGTATTGGCTATCTTTTACTTATTTGGTTTCAGGGTCATGAGCAGAGGAGTTACTACTCATTGGGAAGGGCTAAAAATGGAGACAGAAAATAATTTAGACCAATTTTCTATGTGTCATGTATAAGCCATGGTAAAATTTGATTATTCTCTTGGTTTTATCTCTGAAATCAGTTTAATTTCTAATGATTTAGTGATGAAACATCCTGAGAATTTGATATTCACAATAATTCAGCTATTGATTAATCAAGCCATTACTAATAAAAGAAACCAGACTATATTACCAAAATATTCCATTTGGGAATAATAATTATTGTGAGCTGAAAGCAATTAAGAACAGACACAGGAGGAAATCTTTGCTCACCTCTTTTCTGCTGAAAATCTGATTGTAAATTTCCCCCTGATAAGTGTATTCCCTCCCTTCTCACATACCTATACATTTCCATATCTGCTACTCTCTTTATAACAGGGGATGGGCAGTCAGTACTGAGAGGAGACAGTAAGTCAATACAGACTATAATAAAAAAACCTTACTAAAATGATCATGATTTTTCCATTAGTGTCCTTAAACATACCTTCCCAGAGTTTACTACCCCTAAAAGTTCAATCTCCTTTTCCAATGTGTTGTTTCTTCTCCATGACATATTCTCCCCCCCCACTCTTTGTTAAAGCAGTATACACGTCTTCCAGCCTAACGACTTCTTTATGTTTTCACTTCTTTTCTGTGGAATACCCATGTATATTCAAAATAAACACATTTTCCTATAAATCTTTTTTTTTTTCAGTTTAATTCACAGGCCTCAGTTGCTGAATCAAAGAGGGTAGACAAAGTTTTTCATTTCCTACACTAATTTGGTGACATTTGAATGCAAAGTCATTTATGTGATTAGTACAAAAACTCAACAAATGTTTGCAGTGACTCACTTCTGATTTTAAGGGTATAACTCATTCTGTACAAAATAACTGACTATTCCAGTGCCATTAATCAAACTGATTTTTACCTAAATAAAGTGTTGTAATACTTTCACCTTGCTTACAGTCATACATTAGTTGTTGAAGTGTTGCAAATAATATTTTAGGAAAATAACAGGTCTATTTGTTCAGAATATTTTGTTTCACTGATGACACTGTAGGATTGTTTGTGGTTAAAGAAACAATTTGTTAGGAAGCTGAGCTTATAAAAATTCTTACTCACTTGGCTCTTAAGAAACAACACTAGACTTCTTCATGTTATATGATAGTGAAAAATTTTAAAAAGGATCTTAAATTTTTATTATCTACTTTAATTGTGAAAATTATATAATTATATAATTGTGAAAATTATATAATTCCATCAATCTCCTATATGGTAAATGTGTTAATATGGAATAAAGGCAGATTCTTCCTTTTTAAATTAAATGGAACTCTTGAACAGGAGCTATAGTTTTAACACTTTGAAATGTAAAGCAAAAAGCATCCATCCACCTTCATATTTTCAAGGGTTACAGAGAAGGGAAAATGATAAAAATGGTACAGCAGGGTAACCGTTCTGTTTCACAATTTCTAAAGCAAAGAAGACAAGTATATGTGTTAATTATAAGTTGAAAAGCTTTAAAGACATTCTGAAGATCAATGAGAATCTTGCATAATTGTTTTTGAACAGATGATGTCTCTGGTAATAAAGGAATTCAGCAAATGACATACATTGTTTAGAAGTCAGTAATTATATTCACAGTAAAATCCTGAAGTGTTCAAAGTGCAAAAAGAGTGGATGAATACCATATAAAAAACAATCCCATGTGGAGGGTAACAGGCCCTATTCCAAAAGATTTAATTTGCTACATTCAAGTGCAGTAAGCCCTCTCTGTTAATGTCCTCCATAAGTTCTTGGAAAGTGCAACTTTAAGTGAGACAACATATAATGTTGACTGGGATTGTGGTTTTCCCCCTGCAATTTTATAAACACACTGGATGAAATGATACTGAATGATGTATCATTCAGTATCTGCTGTATCTCAACTTGCTGTATTTCAAAAGTCACACATGGTTTTATGAGAAAAGAATTTCCAGTGACTTTAAATATTCATATAGCCAATTTATCCTACATCTACATAGACATGTTAAGTATTTTTGTGAGAAGTGAAAATTTTCATGGAATTTATTTCTCCAAGTTTTCTTGGTGACCTATCAAACACTGAGACCTGGGGGGGGGGGTGATTGGAAGCAGAGTTTATTGTCTTAAAACAATACAAGTTGGCTGGGTGTGGTGGTGCGAACCTGTAATCCCAGCTATTTGGGAGATGGAGGCTAGGAATCACTTGAGTCCACCAGTTTGAGACTAGCCTGGGCAACATAGTGAGACCTAGTCTCAAAAAAATAGCTGGGCATGGTGACATGTACCTGTAATCCCAGCGACCTGGGAGGCTGAGGCTAGGGATCACTTGAGCCATAGGTTTGGGACTACCATGGGCAACATAGTGAGACCTACTCTCTAAAAATAAAAAGTAAAATAAAATAAAAAATAAAAATCAATAAAAATAAAATAATACAGTTGATCATGCCATAATTTTCTTGGGTCAGGAGTCCTTGGCACAGAATAGAGCCACTATTGCCAGGCCTCATCATGCTTCATTGCAGATGTTGACTGGTGTTAGAATATCATCAGAGACCTATCCTTCCAGAGTCATTCTTGTTCAAAGAATTTAATTTCAAGTGCTGGTTACTGAGATTCCATTGTTTTGCTGGTCATCAACCAGAGGCCAGTCTATATCTGGGGGCTACTGGATGTTCCCCATCATGTGACCCTGATACTGGGTTGAAATGAAACAGGGTAAAAGAGAAGACTTTATGACTTTAACTTGAACACACATCTGCCTGCTTCTCTCTGGAAGCAGGCTCCAAGCAGTTTACATTAACAATTGCCTTTAACTTGCAGTAGACAAACCTATTCCTGCTTCTCTCCCTAGGAAGCAGGCTACAAACTGTTCATTAGCATTTTCACTGACCACTTAATGATATGCAAAACCAGCCAGCTGCTTCTCAGTTCCCAGCTCCAAAACTGCAGAAGAAAAAAAAACTTAAAAACTACAGTTTAAACTTTACACCTAGTTTGCCTCAATTTACACTCTTTTTAAACTCTCGTGGGTTCTTTCCACCATCCCCAGCCTTCTCAATCAAAATTCCAAGTCAAAACAAGACTATCAGTGCAGACTCATTAATTTTTAACAAAGTGATTTCCTAATTACTGCAAAAGAAACATGTTAGACTCCGATTACTTTAACATTGTCCAAAACCTTTCTCAACACTGTCCAAAGTCCTTTCCCAGATTGCCCAAAACTCCTCAGTCTCTCAGTCCTGATCATCTCACCAAAATCAGTCAGTTAGAGTTCATCTCCACGTGTTTGAAGATATATTCTTTTGGTGCGCTCCTTTGGCATGCTCCAGCTCCTCCATGCTGTCCTCTTCTTGTTGTCTTCCTCCAGGTAGTAAAAGAAACTTCATGGTACCAGACCCAGAAAAGTTCACTTTCTTTTCAGGCCTAACTTTTGCACGGCCTCTCACAGACACAAGTTAAACTCAGCAAAACAGTTCAAATCTGCAAACTTCTTAACTGCCTTTAGCACACATACGACTAGCCCGGGCCTGCCAGAGGCTGCAAGGCCCCGGCCTGGCCACATGGTTGAAAACTGAAATTTTCAACTTATTCACATGGTTCACATCTCCATCTTACAAAATGGCTGAAACAAAAACCTCAATCTCAATCTCCATTCCCATCTTTTCTTTTTTTTTTTTGTTTTCTTTCTCTTTGTTTCAAACCTCTTATATACTCTTTCTGCTTTCCTGCCTTCCAGGAACAGCTCCTGAATTATTACATTGCAAAGAAAAAAAACCTGTTTTCCTCCTTCCTTCCCCTGTACCTTTCTGAAAGGAAATCCTAATTCAGTTGATTCTCACATTTTTGCATACCTTCCTTGAAATCTGCAATCTTAAACAGGAAACAATGACACAGGGAGGGGAGGGGGTAGCCCACCCTATCAGAAAGGGGGGAAAAGCTGCTAACCAACAAATCACAAGGAAAAAAAAAATAAAATTCAGCTTCTGCTGCTTAGGTTGTCTCACCCACGCTTAGCAGTTGCCACTCAAATGCAGTTCAACAACAGGGTTTTATTAACAAGGGAAATTAACCTGGAAAATGAGAAGTCCTTACTGCCAAAAGCGGCAGCTATCTTACCCCAGTCATTTTCAGTCCCAAAGTCCTAAACGCATGTACAAGATGGTGCACTTTCAAAAAGTCCATCTTTCTCTGCAATCTTCTCTTTTCTTTTTCTCTAGCGTTCCGTGATGGTCTGCTTCTCCAAGGTACTTCAAACTTTTCTCCTTAATTGCTGATGCACAAATCAGCTTTTCAAATCCCTGGCCATCTCTGCCACCTTGCTGCAGTGCCATACTCTCCACACTGGCCACTCTTTCACTGGTCACCATGACTCCTTGTTCACTCTCCCAGGGGACCTACCCTGGCCAGGCCACATGGGCCTGTTCTCTCAGTCTGCCATTCTCGTCTCCTTCCTTTTCTTTTCCTCTTTCTCCTCTCCTTGCTCCTTCCTTTTTTTTTTTTTTTTTTTTCTGTTTGGTGCATCTTGCTGCTTCTGACATGATTTTCTTTCAGATCCCACCCACCAGGGCATTTTGCCACCTATTCAATTTTCAACTATGCCATTACCCTGTATCAACCCTTTTTATAGGTTCCTCCACAACATGACTGTCTACTTCTTCAAATCCAGCAGTAAAAAGAGTATTTCTTTCCAGGTTAAGATAGAATCCTATTTAACAATACGACAGATGAGTGACAACCTATTACCTTTGCCATGTTCCACTGGTTACAAGCAAGTCACAGATATGCCCACATTCAAGAGAAGGGGATTACACAGAGGGATGCACATAGGATGCTGAGGGGATGGGGATGGGGATGGGGTGGAGACTGGGCTCAACAAAGATCTTTCTGTTACAGAGAGAATAAAATTTCTTTTCTGACTCTCCTGACTCTCTAGTAGGTTTTAATTTTATGGGAACTACTCAGCAAAGAATGGGTCATTTTCTAGTTATTTTTATTACTATTGTTTCTAAAAATCACAGAGTTAAATGTGTGAGGTCACACTAGAGTTAATGGTACAAGAATTTTTAGTACATGATCTAGGCTGTTTTACCATAATTACATCTCCTCTTATTTCTGCAACTGTTATTTTCTACTGATTTTTTTCTCTTACCTTTTATCTTCTGCATTATACACACAGCTATATTGCCAGCTTCAACTCATTTTTGAAATAGAGAGGAGACATACATATGTACACAAATAAATAATGGAATGGATGCACAAATCAATCCACCCTGGGAAGCCACTTTCTGGCTTACCTGAACATCAATTTCACATTTGTCTCTAGGACCATGTTATACATGCAAATGACTAAAAACATGTCATTGAAGCTAGATTTTTGGAGCTATTACCTTCATAGCAAAACCCTTTTAGAAACTGAAAAGAAAATGGAGATTAATTCCATTCTGAAATTGCTCAATTGTTCAACCTCTTTTTCTAAGTTTTTCACTTGTTGACTAAATTCAACCTTTCTCTTACCTACTTCAATCTCAGACAATTCTCATGTCAACAGAGGCTAAATTCTCTCTTGACCAGTTTTCTAACTTGTACCTACCTCCTAAAGGGAAGGGGAGAACTAAAGTCTTCAGAAGCCTCTTCCACTGCTCCCTATAAAGGTCCTGCACAGAACTGCTAAAGAAAGTCATTAAATAGCCCCGCCTCATTTATTTCTTCTTGATGAGTTGACTGCAAACACTTTAGACTTTTCCCATTGGTCCTGTTCTCTAAACTCTCTCTGGATGTTAAACCTACCCTAGAGGGAAAAGCATAGCCAACTTTAAGAGAGGACTTTTAGACATTTGGAAAAATATTATAGTAATGCCATTAAGTGTATTTTGATGTTCCTCTAAACATTCCAGGAAAACTATGACCTCTAGGCCTTTACACATGCCTATTAACACTGCCAAAAACACTCTTTGAAAGTTGGCTGCACCAACTCATATCCCTATCATCAGTGCACAAGGATTCCTTCCCTACTTTCCACATCTTACCAATACTTGCTATTGCTTGTCTTTTTTATAAGTTGTTTTGTCCCAACATGCGTGAGGTCAACTCTCATTGTGAATTTAACCCTCAAAATGACAATTATGTGAGGTTAAGTAACTTGATGTGGCAATCATTTTGCAACACAAATATATATTAAATCATATGTAATAATGGCACAGGGTGCCATTGATATAGATGATACTTACTATTTGATATTTGCAAATTTCACAGAGTGCTGGGTAGTTCTTGGATTTGCATACTTGCCTGACAGAAATTCACCCCCCACCCTAAGAGTTCTCTTGGGGTGAAGGAAGGGTATATAAGGGAGAGTTGGAACAAAGAAAAGGATTCAGTCATTTTGGGAAGAAAGATGGATGACAGACCATGAGGTGGGGCTATTTAATGACTTTCTTTAGCAGTTTAGTGCAGGGCCTTTATAAGGAGCAGTGGAAGAGGCTTCTGAAGACTTTAGTTCTCCCCTTTGTCTCAGGCTGGTAAACTCATGGCTTTTGGTAAGCATAAACTGATTGTGCTTGCTGAAAGCTAAAGAGGTTGGAGACTTAAACTTCGTGTTGGTATTTGTCTTCCTGAGTTTCACTTGGTTGTTTCTGGAGAGACCATGTGAGCCAGGCCTGAGAAGAAAATGAACTTTGCTGGTTCCTGTACTATGGAGTTTTTTTTTACTATCTACTGGAAGACAAAAAGGAGAAGACATTGACTGCCTGCTTGGAAGAGCTGGAGCATGCAAAAGAAAGATGTTTACTCTTCAAGAACATGTAAATGAACATGAACAAGTGGTGAGGTTAATAGGACTAAAGAACTGAGAGTTTTGGACAATCTTGGGGAATGGCTTTAGACAATGTTGAGGAAGGTTTTAGGCAATATTGGAGTAATCAGAGTTTTTCTTATATGTATCTTTCTGTAGTTAAATAATTAATTAATCTGTGCTCTTAAGAGTTTTTGTCCTGGGTTGCAAAATATATTAAAAGACTGGGGGTGGTGGAAAAAACCTGCCAAATTGGATGTTTGTAGGCTGCAGGGGCTGCAAAGGGTAAATTGAGGCAAGCTAGTAAGTCGTAAACTGCTGTTTCTGAGTTTTCCTTTTCCTGGTCTGGGAGAAAGAGAGCTACAGAAAGCTGATGGTAAGAAGCAGGGAATCTTGCATAACAAAAAGTGAAAGATAGTCTGGTGCTGGCTCCACCCATTAAGATGATAAGTGAGTTTTTTGTGAACATCACCCAATTCCTGCATCTCACCCATCAAAGTAAATCTCTTGCCCATCAAAAATGCTGAAAATGCTAATACCCTTCCAGCCTTCTGGCTCCTGGTTGGTGCACCTTTTAGTTTGCACCACTCCAGAGCAAAGAACTCCCTTCCTATATAAAAGACTGCCATGTTTACCATGTGGCGAGGTTTCAGGAACACCTGCCCTCTGTGCCTGTGAGACTCTCCCAGGATCTTGCTGAAATTTGTCTTTTAAATTTCACTAGGCCTGGTTCCTGTTCTTCCCTCCTTCCTCACCACCCTTTCATTTGGTGCCAAAATCCCAGAAGGTAAGCTGCCAATTAAAGAGCTGGTCTCACAGATTTGGCTGCCTTCCCTAAAGAACCACCACTTCTACTACGGGACCTCGACTGGCCATTAAGGTGACGCCTATGCATCCAACACTGGTCATCAATCTGGGTAAGTCACTCTATCGATCCTTCCTACTGGGAGGTCTCTGTGTCCAGCAATTTCTTGTTTTCACTTAACCCACATTCTGTCGGTCAACTGTTTTCTAACCGTGGCCCTTGTCAGCCTACTCCCATACACTCTGTCTAGTCCAGGGAAGCCTGGATTGGATTGGTGCCCAATCCAAGGCTCAAGAGGAATGGGAGACATCCCCTCCTCTCTGATGTCCCCATTCCATTAGGCCAAGAGGAGTACAGAGGATGCTGTGTACCTCTTCTTGTTTTCTTGTGCCCCCCCACCCCACTAAGTACCCAGGACACTGCATACTCCTTTGGCCAGTGAAATAGAGTTGTCATGGGTTCCACAGTTCCCAAATCAGATCCTTCTATGCCTTTAGGCTACCGTCTAGCCTCCCTTGGGCTTATATCCTGATATAATGCCTAAGCATCTCATTTTTTACTGTCACCACTGAAATGGCAAACAGTCAGATATCCTTTATATCCAAGCCTCTTTTATTCTGCACTCCACTTCTCCCTCCTCAAAACCTGTCACACTTTTCAAGTTCTTCTCACCCATAACACCCCAACTCTCACTCTGACAAACTTTACTCCGCAGTCTTTCAAAATCTCCTCCTCTGATTTCCCCATCCGCATTTACTGAACCTCCTGAAACTCTTACTTCCCCTCCACCTGTTCCACACCTTCCTCCTCCCTACCCTAACCTGCCTAACCCCTCCCATCCTCAACTCCTCCAGTACCAAACCCACAAACCCCAAGTCTTCTTCTCTCTCCTCCAAGCCACCATACTCAATCCAGAGATCCAGCTCTTCTGTCCCCATTAAGGGAAGTTGCAGGGACAGAGGGTGTCACCTGTGTTCATGTGTCCCCTTCTCTCTCATCTCCCTCAAATCAAAAAGCACTTAGGTTCTTTCACTAACCATCCTATCAGCTACATCAAGAAATTCCAATACCTAACATAGGTTTATAACCTTATCTGGCAAGATATACATGGCATCCTTTCTTCCTCCCTCACCTCTGATGAGTGTGAAAGAGTTTACAGGGCTGCTGCAGGTCATGAAGGCCAGGTCCACCTCACTGACAACCTACCATGCCACTCAGTGGTGAGGCCATTCCCTGGCAGGATCTCAACTAGGACTATCAGACAAACACTGAAGCTGGTTGCAGAGGCCATGCTAGTCGTGACTGGCTTACTGTCTGTTGGCTTGCCTCCAGGCAGCCACCCATAAGTCAGTAAACTTTGACAAACTTAGGGAAATCACCCAAATGCCTTCTGAGAATCCTGCCACCTTTCTTAGCCGCCTCACAGAGTCCTTGCAGTGTTATACCAGATTAGATCCTGAGTCCCTGGGTAGTGCCAGCATCTTGGCCGCTTATTTTATTTCCTAGTCAGCCTGAGATAGACGTAAAAATACTTCGAAAGGGCGAGGATGACCCTCCAACCCTTATCTGAGACCTCTTGAATATGACATTTAAAGTCTTTGATACCCAGGAGGAACAGGATAGGGCTGAGAGGGAGCTCTGGAGTCACCAGAAGGCTGAGCTTTAGGCTCAGGCTCAGGTTCTAGTAGCTGCTTTGAGACTGTCATTCCCTGCTCCTCCGATAACCAGAAAAGCGCCAACAACAGCCTCCTTGCATGGAAAGCCACTGCCAGGATGTTGCTTCAAATGTGACCAGGAAGGTCAATGCCCTAACCCCTGCCTTCTGCCTGGGCCTTGCCCCATCTGTGGCAATTAGGGTCACTGGAAAAGTGATTGCCCTACGGCGCTGAGTTGTGATGGGTCAGTCCTTCCAGCCCCTACCACACTTTCACTGGTGGTCTTGGGGTTAGCAGCAGAGGACTTAAAAGGCCCAGACTTGTTGACTCCAATAATCTTCGAGGAGCCTAGGGTGACACTCAAGTTGGCAGGCAAATCAATCTCCTTTTTCGTTGACACAGGGGCTACCTTCTCTGTCCTCCTTACTCTGGTCAAACTTATCCTTCACTGGTCTCAGTTATGGGTATTGATGGCCTCCCTTCTCAGTCCAGGACACTGGACCTCTTCAATGTTAGCTAAATAACAAACCACTTGTCCATTCCTTTTTAGTCATGCCCTCTTGCTTCACTCCATTATTAGAATGGGACCTACTAGCTAAACTGGGAGCCGCAATCTCCTGGTCACCTGACCCTGCAGAAAACTTTATCCTCCTCTTGCTAACTGACTGTGAACCCCTAGCCCAAAATACTCTTTTATATCCAGACCTAATTAACCCATTAAGTATGGGATGTCTCTACCCCAATAGTTGCCACCCATCACACCCCAGTCTTCATTCGCCTTAAAAATTCCTCCTCTTGCCCGGAGGCCTCCATGCAGCCCAGGGCTCCCACCCTTCCACTCCTATACAGTGGGGAGCAAAGGTGGTTAAGATCCTGGGGTAAGCCCGCCCAAGTCTGGAGAGCCCAGGAGGGGGGATGGATGAGATTGTAGCCCCATCCACCAGTGGATGGTTGTTGCAGAGCAGCCATATGAAGTCCAGATCAGCATTTGCCCCCAGGCCCCAGCTTAAGGGGGGATTCAGATGGCACATGCATGGACATCAGGGCCCCGTCTCCACACATGGAGGTACTGGTGCACGGGCAGCTGAATGGGAGGGGGGGTGGAGGTGGTGTGCCTCCTCCATTTCATCATTCTCCAACTAATCTTCAGGAAGAACAAGAACATATATAACACAAACCCCATCGTAAAATGGGGACCAGATAAAAATCTAGCCCACAAGCATGAGCTGGATGCAGCAGGTGGACAATGAAAAGAACCAATCCAGGCGAGACAGGAGAAACAGCTACAGAAAAACAATATCACAAAGCACACCTATGCGCTCACTGGATCTGGAAGACCCAAGACTTCATTTTGGAGATGCCTTTGAGGAGAGCAAGGTGCCCCTACCCACTTTATGGGAGAGGAAAGGAAAGCCAAAGACTGGGGGCATCGGCCCCACAGCAAAGCTGCAAACTGAGGCAGAGGAGACCATCTACAATGGCCAATCACAATTGCCTGTATCCACAGAGAAACTTCTTTACCGGCACTGCTGGGGGTGAGACCCCCTAAATCTGATACCAGAATCATAAGGTAAAGCAGCAAAACAGCAGAGATGGGGTTGGAGAAGAACGCATTCAACAAGAAAGCATGGAAAGACCACAAATAAAAATTGACTGGCTGCCCAATGCAAATGTAAGACTGAGAACCTACCATCAAGGCTCGCCTGGTTCCAAGAACACAGTCCTTCACCCAAAGAAAGAACACTACCATAGGAAAGAAAGAGACTAATGGACTTAACACAGCCTAGCAAACAACAAAGAGAGGGGTGTGAGAGAATGGAGGGGGCACCTGAGGAAGGGAGGTGGGGGAGATATCCCAAAAACCATTTACTGAGTTTGTGATTTAAAGAAGAAAGAAAGGAAGGAAGGAAAGGAAGGAAGAAAAGGAAAGAAAGAAATGAAAGTAAGAAAAAAAGAAGGAAAGAAAGGAAGAAAGAAAAAGAAAGAAAGAAAGAAAGAAAGAAAGAAGGAAGGAAGAAAGGAAGAAAGGAAGAAAGAAAGAAAGAAAGAACGAAAGAACGAAAGAACGAAAGAAAGAAAGAGAGAAAGAAAGAAAGAAAGAAAGAAAGAAAGAAAGAAAGAAAGAAAGAAAGAAAGAAAGAAAGAAAGAAAGAAAGAAAGAACCTCAATGCTACTTCTTACTTGCTTTTACTTGGGAAGATCCAGGCACACACACCTCTCAGCAGCTAGCCTGGACAGTCCTACCACAGGGGTTCTAGGATGGCTCTCATTTATTTGGTCAGGCATTAGCCAGCGATCTTTCATCATGCAATATCCAACCCAGCACTCTTCTCCAATATAGTCCTTCCTTATCACAATCACCAGAGCACACCTCAAGACTCCTTAACTTCCTATGCTCTAAAGGGTACTGTGTCTCCCCATTCAAAGCCCAACTTTCCACCCCTACAGTTTTCTATCTGGACTTCACCTAACTCCTTTTTCCAACAGCTAACAGTGGATCACAAACAGGTCATCAGAGACCTTCCCTCCCCTGAATCTGCAGAACAACTCCTATCTTTCCTAGGTCTAGCCAGATTTTTCCATCACTCGATCCCTAATTTTGCCTTCCTAGCCAAACCATTGTATAATGCTGCAAAAACCTCCCACCAAGGACCTCTACAATCCCCCGGGGAGGTTTGCAGGGCCTTCTTTCTACTCAGAGATGCAACAGAGCTCTCATAACTGACACTAGCCCAGATCCTGCCCCTATTCTCTTCCTGTCAATTCCTTCTATTGCCCCAGTCTATGAACCAGGTGAATGTCAATTCCTTCTAACCAAAGAGGGAACTGAGGCTGTCAAGGGCTGGATCATGGTAAATAACCAGCTTGTCTTACCCAACAAGCAGGCTGACCTAGTCATACAGCAGGTTCACGACACCCTCCACATTGGGGCATGCCCAATCATTCAATTCCTAAGCCCACCCTTCTTCCATCCTTCTCTAAGTTCTAAAGTCTGGCAAGTGTGGTCCTGCTGGCAAACCTGTGCTCGTGTATTTCCCCAAGGGGGACTCCAGCTCCCTTCTTCTTTTGTAGCTCACCAACTGCATGGACACTTACCTGGCCAGTACTGGCAGGCTGACTTCACTCACCTACCTACTCACAAAAAGGTTAAATACCTACTAATAATAGTTGATACAATGACAGGTTGAATTAAAGCTTTTCCAGCAGCCAGAGAAACATTCCAAGTGGTAACCGAAGCCCTTCTAAATCACATTATCCCTTGCTTTTTTCTCCCTACTTCTCTCCAGTCTAATGGACCTGCCTGTGTCTCAAAAATCATGCAGCAAGTCTCTGCAGCTTTAGGCATCACATGGAAGCTTCACATCCCCCTGCCGTCTTCAATCCTCAGGAAAAGTGGAGCATGCCAATGGGTTAATGAGGAACCACCTAACTAAACTCTCATTAGAACTCTGTATGTCATAGTTCGAGCTCCTCCCTTTAGGTCTCACCAGAGTAAGGGCTGCACCAGAGGATGCCTATTCATTAACCCTTTTGAGCTAATGTACGGTCGCTCCTTTCTCCTTAACCATGACCTACATATTCAACTCTCCCCACTTGCCAGCTATCTCCTATACCTCTCTCTGCTCAGACAACTACTTCGAGAACGCACCGACTGATATTTACCCAGTTCTGCCTCTTATCTTAACCTTCTCAACCAACCATCCCTGCCACTGCATCCAGGAGACCAAGTCTACTTAAAACATTACAACCAAAGCTGCTACAACTTCAGTGAACTGGCCCACACACCGTCATTCTCACCACACCCACAGCAGTAAAACTCCTGGGAGACTCCTCTGGCACCATCTAACATGAGTCAAATGTGCTCCAGAAGACGAATAGTATGTATGTAAAGTAGTAGGCCCCAGAGTGGTCTGGATTTCTAACCTTACTGTCCCCAGGAACTAAAACTAAACTCCAAACACCCATGCTTATTTAACACCTCAAAGAGGTGGGTATGGTCCTCCATTCATCTGGTCTCTATTCACCTGGCTGTAAAGTCAACTAGCCCCCTGGCCACTAATAGGACCTCCTGTTTTAATGTTATTTTTTTCTTTTTGCCCCCTGCCTCTTAAGCTTTTTATGCTCCCAAACTCAAAAAATAGCTGAATCACCTTCAATCAAAATGCTGCTGCATCAGTACGCCCAGTGAGGGACCAGTGACAGCCTGGCTTCTGCCACAACTTTCCATTCCAGTCACTAACCCCCCCGCCCCCATCATCTGCTCTAAGCAGGAAGCAGTCAGAATGAACACATAATCCATTTCCTATAACCAAAAAGACTGGAATGAAAGTATGGAGCTGGCTCCACCCATTAAGATGCTAAGTGAGTCCTTTGTGAACATCACCCAACTTCTGCATCTTGCTCATCAAAGAAATTCTCTCACCCTTTGAAAATGCTGAAAATGCTAATACCCTTGGCCTGCTGGCTCCTGGATGGAGCATCTTTTAGTTCACACCACTCAGGAACAAAATTCTCTTCCCTTATAAGAGACTACCACTTCCACCATGTGGTATGGTTTCATGGACACCTGCCCCCTTTGTCTGTGAGGCTCACCTGGGAGCTTGCAGAAATAAACTTCTCTTTTAAATTTTACTAGGCCTGGTTCCTATTCTTCCCTCCTTCCTCGATGCCCTTTCAAAAAGTAAGTACTCAGGGAAAATGCAAGGTGCTGAGCTTTGAGTCTGCTTCTTGGGGAGAAGCTAGAAGAAGAGGATTTTTTCAGTTATAAGTTAATATTTAAAAAGTCTCTCTTTATCTACCTGGTAGCAGTAAAGCTTTAAAAATCATGATGTACAGTTTAAATAGATACAAGTTTTATTTGTCAATCATTCTAAATTCAGTTGGAAAGGTTTTAAGAAAATAAACACCAACATATGTAAGGTCAAATTAGATAATAAAGCTTAACTGCAGAGGCATCTTTCTAAAGTGTGCAATTTAGCACTGGCTCAATCTATGGTTACCAACAGCAATCAGTTCTTCCCTAAGAAAATGAACAGAACTACCTGCAAATATTTTCCATGGTGGTCCTATGCAGCAAACATCTTAATGTCATATATGAATAATAAATATATAAACACACATCTACAATATAAATAGTAAATATACACACATATGTATAGCGTATATAACACATATGCATATATCCGCATATGTATACAGTTTAAGAAACTGGAGAGGTTGTCCTGAGTTCATGAAAACAAGGATATCCTAGAATGAATTTGAAATAAAGTTCATCAGTGAACACAAAACCATGTAGCCATTTGACCTAATTCTATTTTAATCAGTATCGATGTTTTGTACAACCTTCCAGGCTTAGCACAAAAAAAAATTAATTCATTCATTTTGAAGAATTTATATAAATAAAAAATAACCAATACATTTACAGATTTAAATGCAAAGATATTCCATGTCTAATCTTAATAGTTTAAGAAAAATTGTTATTGGGTGGAGAGAGACTTTTTAACTATACTCTATAAAACTAGAAAATCCTCCTCTTCTACCTTTTCCCTAAGAAGCAGACTCAAAGCTCAACATATTGTGTTTTCACTGACCACTTACTATTGCTATGTAGAATTCCCTGCTACTTGCCAGCAGCTTCTCTCAGCTCTCTCCCAGACCAGGAAAAGGAAAGCTCAGAAACGACAGGTTACAATGTACTAGCTTTCCTTAATTTACCCTTTGCAGCTCCTGCAGCTCAAAGACACAAAATTGTGCATTCTTTCTGCCACCCCCAGACTTTTATTATATTTTCCAAGCCAGAACAAAAATCTTAGAGTCCAGATTAATTTATTACTAATGAAATGAATTCCTATTTACTACAGAAAAAGACATATAAAAAATACTTCAATTATTCCAACATTGTCCAAAACTTTCCTCAACATTGTCCAAAGCCCTCCCCCAAGATTATCTAAAAGCCTCAGTTCTTTCATCCTGTTAACCTCACCACGTGTCCAATCCTTCAGAGTTCATTTATATTCCAAGAGTAGACATCTTTCTTTGGCATGATCCAGCTCTTCCAAGCAGGCAGTCAAGAGCATAATGCTGTCTTCACCTTGATGCAGAGTCCTCCTCACTTCAGACAGTTCAAAGAAACAAGCAAAGTTCATTTATTTGGGCCTAGCTCACATGGCCTCTCCAGAAACACCTGAATCAAACTCAGCAAGACAAATTCCAACACGGAGTTCAAATCTCCAACCTCTTTAGCTTTCAGCAGGCACATTCAGCTTACATTTACTAAAAGTCATAATTTACCAGGCCAGGCCAAAGCCCTGGATCTGAGACCCCCCTCATAGTCTCATGGCCTGGCCTTCATCTTTCCTTCCAAAATGGCTGAATCCCTTTCTTTGTTCTTGAAGTCTCTTCATACCTTTCTTCCCAAGTCCTCCAGCCAACACTCCTGGGGGTGAATTCCTGTCAGGGAGGCATGCAAATCAAAGCACTACCCAGCTTTCTGTAAAATTTGCAAGTCTATTGTAACAGGAGAGTAGCTAGCTCTTTATCAAATGTATGTATCAACTATTAATGGCAGGAGGGGGGTGGGTAGAATTTAGGCATCAATACCAATTACTGCAATTAAGACTAATAATCTGTGCCCACTATCAAAAGTGTTCTCATAAACAATCCATTGAAAATGCAAATGACATCAAACTATTATGATGGTAATTATAATACATATAGCTACCAATTATTGGTTATTTACTCTTTCCCAGATATAGGTGTATTACACACTAACAATAGTAACCTCTATTAAAAATAATCTCTGCCACTAACCTTTAAATGTATTCTCTCATCTAAATCTTACCACTATCTTTTAGGTTGATATGATCTAATTTCCATTTCATAGGCAGAGAAAGCCAGGTTCAGAGGGTTAAGTAACTGTTGCAATGTCACATAGCCTTAATGGGAAAGTCAATATTGGAACCCAGATCTTTCTGACTACCAAAACTATGTTAACTATACATGTAGTTGCTTAGTGATACAAACAATAAGTGTATAGTCTGCATATTGTGGCTAGAGTGCCAAGATGTGTGTTATCTCTAACCATTTATTCTTTCAACAAGTATTTATGTAAAACCTACCAAGAGCTATGCAATAATGCTGGGATTATAGTGGTGAAGCTATTCTTTATTCCTCTTCCTTTTCCCTCACCCACAACATCCAACTCATTACCAAACCTGTCGGGTATGATATGGGATCATAAATGAGGAAAAGGGGAACACTGTTTACAGAGGAAAGTCATGGATGACGTCTTTGAGAATGGACACTGATTTGTGTCACATTTCTCACTCCTAAGTCCAACATGTGTTTTTGGCATTGTCTTCTGCCCCCTAAACTGGGCTTTCATGCAGAAAGCATATTTCAAGTGAAACGATATTCTCATTATTCTGTTTCAGTTTGCCTTGGGATTCACCAAGGCTGAGGGATTTGAACAATGACAATCCCTATACTCAAAAGATGTGAGTAAGGTTTGAGGCACAACCTGTAAAATAAAATATCACCAGCACTGATTTTTTGTTCATGATTTATAAAGGACAATATTGATTCAGGGTGTCTATTGAAAGCAAAGAAAGAAACAAAAAACATTAGAAAAGTTTCCATCCTTATGGAACAATAACAACGGGTTATTGAACAATTCAGGTGTTAAAGTACATATGAAGAAGTTGAGATTAGAGCCCACTTGCATGCAGCATGAAGTACCTGTAACTGGAGACATCTCCCTATATTCTGGATTTTAAATACAAAAAATCAATGAACAGAACATTAACATTCAAGAATAACTTTTTCAATAAGAAAACTTCACATACACACACACACACACACAAAAAAAAACACTAGACTGGTAGGTTTAAAGTAAAATATTTGTTTTCAATATGCAGCTATCACCCTAACAAAAAACTACTACCCTGATGCTTCCTGTAATATTTACTCTGAGTTTAGTTCCCCTCCAAAAAACCCAATATTCGATGCATTCATACATGGGTGTATGTGCATGTGCACAAGCACACACATGAAGACCGAGGCATTCTAGGTTACTTTAAGATTTTTGAGAAGTTGTATTTTACTTTGATGAAGCTATGGGGCATTTCCCACTTTAAAGCAAAGTAAGGTAGGGATATTTTATGGAGTGCATGACCAACAGTTGAGATACAAGACTATAGACAACTGATGCTAATATTAGCCCCAAATTCTTGAATCATATAGCTCCTTTGGTTATGTTACATCCTAAGTTTATTATAAGTATTCCCTGTAATTATTCCCCTTTGCTGTACCCCATTCCCTGACTACTTAGAAATAGTTTAATTATGTCTTTACCAAATATTTACTAGCAGTATATAATATTTACAGTACTATAAATGAGTGTTCCATTATAAAAGAAAGCATTGACTTTTAGGTTATTATAGTCAAATCAAGGACATAAAATAGGAATACAAGTCTCAACAGTATAAAATGAAATATAACATGATACTTTGATAAACATATTAATGAGTGCCTACTATATGTAGAGCTAACAGCTAGAATACAATAGTGAGCATAATAGATATGTTTTTTTTTATTTCATAGTTCATGCAATCTGGCTAGGGAGGAAATCAGTTAAATAAGCAATTAAAATATAATATAGTGATTGCTGTGGTAAGGGAAAGGTACTCTGTCAAGGGGCATCCCATCAAATCTAGGGATTAAGTACAGTTTTCCCAGAGGAAGTATTCTATGCAGCAGAGATAGAACATATAACAGTCCAGAGAGGTGAGAGACAATTATAATCAGACAGCAAGAGTAGGCAAGTGTGAAAATGCATTTAGTATGTTGAAAAGTCAGTAAAGTTGAAGGAAAAATGCAAGGTCATCAAAGAACAAAATGATCATGCCTTTTTAAAATGTGAGGTTTCTTTTAGGGGACCCTGTGATAAAGATGCAAAGGCATTACCAGGATTTAAATACAGAGGGCTTTGAATATCATAGTAAAGAGTTAAGGTTAGGATCAGATTTTGTAGTCCAGCATTGCCACTATCAGTATAAGCTTAGGCAGGTCATTTAATCCTTCTTTCCTCAACTTTGTAGGGTTTCTACGAGTCCTAGTTTATTCATCAAGCAGTAGGGAGCCATTAGAAATGTAGGGGATGTAAAATGAAACTAACAAAGCTATGTTTTTGGAAGTTATTATGGGAAGTATTGGAAAAGTTAGCAGCATAGTCATGCAGCTAATACCAAAGTCAAGGTGAGGATTAAAAGGCACAAACAAGGGAACTGATGTTCACAGTGGGAATGTAGAATAAATGCACACAGTGCAATGGTCTGGTTGAGTGACAGACCTGGATGGAAGAAACATTTGGCTTTTTCAGTCAAGTCCTGCTTTCTATCATAAGATCCACTTGTATCACCCTTTTAGTATAGGACAGTTTATAGGAAGTTGACACAAAAACAACATTTTTTTCTGGCTTAATATATCTAAGCCACAATTTAGAGTGTCTCTGGGAAGAGGATTGCATATTATTCATATTCTGTTGAAGAGACCAAGGAATCAATGGCTTGAATGGGGTGAATCATGAAGAGGAAGCACTTGCTAATGAGTTACTTAAAATCAGTGCTTGGAGAGGTCACAAATGAAAACCAGTCCTATCATGCCATAAAAACCAAAGCTATAGGACTCAAACAAAATATCAGAGCAAAGAGACCTTTTTATATCCTGAGTTATTTTTGCCTCAACTCTTTCCCAAAAAATTTACAAAATAAAAAGAATGGGTCATTATGTAAATTTTGATTGAAGAGTTCCTGTTCTCTCACATTATTGAGGTAAACTCCCATTCCGCTATACTTTTGAGATTTGCAAGATTCTGAGGTTTTAGAGAACACAAAGGCATGTTTGAAAACTCACAGTTTTCAATGAAAATCATCTCTTCTTTCATTTTATCTTAACATGTTCAAAGAGAACAGCAAGAGACCTTGCAAAGCCCATAGACTTAGAAGATGCTGGCATTTTATTGTAAAAATTGAAAATCAGAAGTTCTAAGTGAGTCACCATTTGGAACTTTCCTCCTTCAATTTTTGATGAGCCTGGAGCAAAGCTTTCCAACTAGAGGACTGTGGACCAGAGCAAATCACAAATGAGTTACACATGGCTGAGATAATATTGATCTTCTCAGCCTTTATATGGTCAGAGAATACTCCTTTTACTCTAGCTTGCTGGACAAATATTTATCATTTTCAATATGCACAACAGCATGAAAAATTTGGCAGCCTTTTTGGAGTGATGAGATAGGGACTGGAGGTTAGCTAACTCTTGCATTATGCTAATAGTTCTCACATGGGAGTCTTTATGAGAGCAGTAATAACAGTAGTTGACACGTACATGGTGTTTGCCATCGTGCCAGAAAGCTTTCTAAGTTTATTTAAACTCATCAAATCCTGCAACAACCTTATGAAGAACTAACCATAAATATTATTTGAAAAATAGAAGAATATGAAGGAATTAAGGTTAAGGTCACTAAGTGAGTAATCGGTACAGCTAGGATTCCAAACCAGGATGTCTGGCTCCAGTCCTCATATCAACTGCCTTTTAACACAAATTTAAAGGAAAGACTCTGGTAGGAGGTCAGTGTAAGTTTAATACTAGGGATTGGAAGGTAACAGCTAGATACCCAAAGAAGAGGTTAATATTAAGGATCAGAACTGACTGACTCAGAGTTGCAGGCTAGAAATAAGGTAAGAAGAGAAAGGGATTTAGATTCCAAAATGAAGGATAAAACCCAGGGCCCTCAAGGCACAAAATGGAGAATTAAAAATGAAAAGCATGGTTGCCAGGTGAAACTAGTCAAGTTAAAGAAGAGTAAAAAATATATGTATAGTAACAGATGGCTTTCATAAGTTATTAAATCAAAGCCTGTCTAGAGCAGTAGTTTTCACCTGGGTGGCAATATTACCCACCAAAGGACATTTAATAATGCCAGAAGACTTTTTCTTGAGCAGCTTTGGGGAAGACAAGGGAAGGTTTACTACTGGTATAGAGTGTATAGAATCAGTGACGAGGATAAGCATTCTACAATGAACAGGATAGATTTCTGCCACCACAGTCAAGAATGCTCCAGCCCAAAATGCCATTATTGAGAAACTATCTTAGATACTTATGATTAGCCCTGATGACGTAGACCCTATAGACAGTGTCAACTTAGGATGCTGCTGTTGAAGTATCAATTCAAATACCCCAACAAAAATAAAACTCTAACATTTTGAAGTGCTTATTAAACACTATGTAAAGTTTTTACTACATCATCTTGCTTAATCATCAAAGCAAGCCTATGAGACGGGCTACAATTAGTTCAACTCTGCATATGTGCAAAATGAGGTTCAGAGAAATTCAGTACCTTCCTTACCCAGTATCAAATAACTACTAAGTGACCCAATCAAGATCCATATCCCAGACTGTTTGATCCCAAACACCAGAATGCTCAATTTACCACACTGTGTACAGTTGGCTAAGGGTTAACACTGGGTCCAAATGTCAGGAGTGAGAACACAGGATAAGCCCTTACAAGGTACTGGGAGAGAGCAGGAGAGAGCAGGAGAGGGCTATGAAGAAGCACTTGAGAAAAAACCTACACTGATATAAATCGATGAATTTTTTAAAAGATTCTGCATCACTTGACAAGCAAGTCTGCATGGCATTTTATGAAAAGGGCCACTGGGAATCAGTTTATTTCCAACTCAATTCCACATTCACATTCCATCTGGACTTGGCAGCCAACCTTCTTTCTCACCAAGGACAACTTGTGTATTACCTCTGCTAAAATTGGAGAAGGCTGTTTAAAATTGCCCCTTTCAACAACTCTACCTGGAGAAAAATAGCTACATTTACAATTCTTTTCAGTGCTAAATTATTACACAATGAAGTCCTTTAAAACAAAAACAACCTGAGTAGTCCCCCCTGACACTGAGCTTCTTAAGATAAGCAACCTCCAAGCTGCATCTTGGAAATATAAGAGCTCCATTCAGTCAAAACACCTCTACCCCAAATTGCAGTGACCATGACCATGACACTAATGACACTAGCCCTGCTGCACACCCCCCAAAAAACCAGCATGACAAGAGCTTTATATTATTCTTCAGGGCCTTTCAAGTCAGAACAGAACCTATTTTCCTCTTGTCACAAAGTGAAGTTTCAGTCAGTAGGACTTCTACTTCCTTATGTGACAGAAGACTCTCCAGTGACAATGAAAATGAAGGTACTTTCTTTTCTGAAAGATTTTAAGAGCATATTCATAGGCAGTGCTTTTCTTTCCTTGTGGGTTATACTAGTGCAGGAAAGTATCTGAGCACTCCAGTAGTTTTTCTTATCATTATTTTTATAACCAAAAAAAAAAAAAACAAAAAAACAAAAAACAAAACAAAACAAAATATTGCTCTCAGAAATCAAAAGTGAGATGCCTGGAGTTCATACACTGCATTGTGTGCTCAAAGCTCTCAATATTACCCAAATCTTCATTTCATTTTCCTGGGACAAGAAATCACTGGCTTCTGGCTTATGGGAGTTATTAAACTACATTTCCTAATACAGGGTTTATTAAGCCTAAGTGAAAGGCAATTTGTTCCAAAGTTCTGTAGGTTTATACTTAGTGTTTCTGTTTAAGAGAAAGCTTGTGTCTGCATGTGTGTTGTGTTTTAACATTACAGAGCTTCATAATTAAGTGAGCAACAATTTAAATGATAATAAATTTGAGTGATGCCATAGTTATTAGGTACCCTTTTGCCTTGTTTGTCCAGATAATGATATAGGGTGAGATAGAGAGCCTCTTTAACTTTTACTAAAAATCATTTGTCTGCTTTCCCTAACCTCTTTTATTGGCTCTCTCAGACCAAAGGAAAAAAACTCTTGCAGTTTACCCTTCTTTTGGTTCTTTCTGCCATCTGTATCCCTTACTATAATTTTATGCCAGAATAGACTCTTAAACTGTGCAGACTATTTATTATTAAACAAAGTGTTTATCTAATTATGTACTATAAAAATAAACATATAAAAAACCCAATGACCCCAACATTTTCCAAGCCCTCAGTGTTTTAACAGGATAAACATGAAAACCCAGTTACCCCACCATTGTTCAAACTTTGTCCTTCAGTTTTAATCACCTTAACCACATGTCCAATCACAGTAGCACGTGTTCCAAATGCACGGAATTCTACCTCTTCTTGGCATGCTCCAGCTTCCTCTAAGCATGTAGTCAAGGGTGTGATGTTGTTTTCTCCTTGCAGTGTTCTTGTTACTTTACACAGTATTAAAAATACCAAGATTCAGCCTAGTTCACAGCCTCTCCAAAAGCATTTGAGTCAAACTCAGTAAGACAAACTCCAAAACAAAGTTCAAATCTCCAAACCCTTTAGATTCCTTTAGCACACACATTACTAGCCTGGGCTGACCAAAGGCTGCAGGCCCTAGCCTCAGCCATATGGCCCCAGCTCACGGTCTTCTTCTTCCAAAAATCCCTGATCAAAATGACTGAATTCCCTTCTTAGTCCTCACCTCAATTTTATATCCCCCCCAGAACAGCCTTGTGAATCATATCACATTACAAAAAAAAAAAAAGAAAGGAAAAGCCTGTTTTCCTTCTTCCTCCTATCTTTCTGAAAAGAAAATTCTAATGAAGGCCACCCTCACATTTTAGCACATCCTCTTTGAAATTTACAAATCTAAAGCTTCAGGAAGGTAACTATTTTCAAGCTTATCAATATGTATATCAAGAATGCTAATGCTAATGCTAATGCCCCCCCCCAAAATAACTTCTTGCCTAAAGTCTGTCACAAAGGACACAGCAGCTATGCCCTGAGCTTCAAGAACCCTATTTATACTGTTGGTGGGATTTTCATATTGTTCCATAGACTAAAAAAAGCTTAATCCTATTCCTGTGTTTATGCCAGGATAGGACTGCCAGAGGCAGTACTAATGTCTGTGATTTGCAGTTAAGGGAGTGGGGAAATTAAATACTTGCCTCTCAAGAACATATGTGGTATGCAGTATACCCATGGATGTGAAACAAAAATGGTACATCTGGAAGAACAAAGAACAGCACAATATTTGGGAAATGGAGTGGACTAAAATGCCATTGTCAAACTCAGAGCAAGAAGAATGGAAACTGCTGATGTCACATGTTTTATAAAGATTTTTAAAAAAAAGTTCTAAATTACTAGATGGACACTTATTTTTCCCTCAAAGTATTTAATTATCAAAAGCCTGAAAAAAACTGCCACAACTTTAGAAGATTCTTATGCTAAAAAGACTGCATCCGTGTGATATAGTAAAAGAATATTATAAATTTCATATATGAAAATCTTACAATTCTCTAAATTGTGGTGGGATGTTGAGTAGAGGCATGAGGAATTCACCAGAGAGAGAATTAGGGACAGAAAATGCAGATTTATTGACTACACTGAAAAGAGAAGCAAGGAGACAGAAGGGAGAAATCTAGGATTTGGGGTTTCCTTTATAACTTGTTTTCACAGACTGTCTCCTGGTTCAGGGAGTTGGTCTCTGTTGGCTGTTATATACTGGGACATCAGTTTTCAGTGTGGCTTCTGTATGAAGAAGTTCTGGTTCTGTTTACTGATTCCCCATTCCTGTAATTCTCTTTAGTTCCCTATTGGTTAGGTGAACCCTTGGCTTAGTTCCCATGGTGACTTTTTATCAGTGTCCTTCCTTGTCTACGTGGAGTCTCTCAGCTTTGCTCTGTGGAGCAAAGTGTAGAACCTAAGTTTTAACCCTATTAAATGATACCCCAACAATTAGTCAATAAAATAACAATTGCATGAACTCATGTCTCTGGTGATCTTTCATACAGTGAACTTCACTAGTTTTGCTTATTTTATATACATATATAATATTATTGATAAATAAAAGCATAGGAAGGAGACTCTTGAAAGAATGGTTGTCTGATAAAGACTTTGAAAAGGAGGTGAGTGTGATGTAAACTATCAACTATTCATATCCATTCAGCAATTTAAAATTATTCCCCAGAATTAAAGGTGAGTCTCTAGGAATATCATTCACCTTTAAATTATAAAATAAACAAATCTCCGTTCTCATTTTATATTTATTGATAGATTGAATCTTGCAAATCTTTGGGATAGTAAATAAGATATTCATTTTTCCAATGTTTGATGAAGCAAGACAATCAATTTTGCTTCTAAGAAAAAGTCACCTTTGAGGATAACAGAGTTGTATCAAGACATATCCATTTCTACAATTTTCAGATTTATATTTCTCTGCATTCTATTTAATTCAGTGCCAGCCATAAATGAAAGTGTGAAAAGCATGAAGTTTGTCTTTGAGAGCTCAGTTCACATTTCTCCCTTGTCTAAGCACCCAGGGCACTCAGGATATCTTGCTTTCTCCTTCAATGAAACGTCTAGAGAGCTGAAAGATGGGAGAGGGAGACAGAGAAACTGTGTGTGTGTGTGTATGTATGTGTATATGTGTATGCGTGAGACAGAGAGAGTGAGAGTATGGGATGGTGGAAAGATCTAGCTTGAGATGCTTGTCTCTAATAACTGCAAATATTAAGTCAATCTGTCCTACAGATGGATGGTAATGGATTTAGTCACTGACCTTAATTTCAGAGGGAATGATGAGTGTGAGGAGAGGGAGGTCTGAATTCCTATTTATGTCCCAGATAACAATGATAACTGATATTCATAGGGTTCTATCATATGTTAGATATTGTTCTCAGCACTTTACATGGATTTACTCATTCATTCTTATAACAGAGACGTGAGATTAGCAATTTTATGGGTTATACTCAACTGTTCTCCATTTACTAACAAGAAAACTAAGGTAGAGGGGTTAAATTACTTGCCTAAGATGACAGAGTTAACAAATAATCCAGCAGAAATCAAACCTGTAGACAGTCAGACTCAAAAGTCTGTGGTCTAGTGACCTGTCCAATTTACCCTGCTTTTGTTCTATTATTTTTTCTTTTAAAAATACTGAATAATCACTATTGAAAATTTTGACAAAAATAGAAAGTAAAAAGGGGAAGGAAAGTCTATTTGCAAAGTCACCAGTAGAAAAATCACTATTAAAATATGTATATACCTTTACACACACACACACGCACGCACGCATGCACGTACGCACGCACAAACACATACCCCTCTTTTGGAAAAACAAAATGAAAATGTATCATTTAAGAGTTATACCCTTTACCCAAGAGTTTCATTTGCGAGTATCTATACTAGAGAAAAGTAGTGGATTATGGCAAAATAATGACATAGATATAAGCTTACCAAATAGTTATTTACAATAGCCCAAACAGGAAATAATTCAAATCTCCATTTTGGTACATTTATTCAAGGAATCTATAGTCATTAAAATTATTTCTTAGAGAAATGTGTAGCAGTTTGGGAATTGTTTATGTTAACATAGTCTTTTTAAAAACAGCATAAAAAAGTATTAAGAAATGTGACTGTCACGATGTAAACTTTATGAATAGGAAAAAAGACAAAATTGAAATACACCAAAATGCTAATGAAAAATTTATAAGAACAGTGGCTTTGGGTTAAGTCTTTTTAAATTAATTCTATATTTTATAAATGTTTGCAATACAGTTTTTTTTCTAATTAATTGCATTCCATTGTGGAGACATGAAAAACACAAAGACCCTATCACCTACATATAAAGCTAGCCTTGTCTTGTTTGATAGAAAGTCAGAAATTCACTAGCTATGTCTAATGATTTTCTGAGGATAAATTGGCCTTTCAAGGACTATGGCTCTTTAACTTAGGTACCCTCCCAACCTTTCTATTTTAGAGGATCCCTCATTTTTTTTCTATCAGAGTAGCTACGTGAGATCTATTGCTAGGTTTCAGTATTCAGCCAGTTGCTGCACTTTCCTGTTTTTCTTTTAAGATAAAATATGATATATGAGGCCTTGGATAGATAGAAATGAGGTCTTCCTTATTGCGGAGCAGGAATTTTCAAAATTTATCCCTCAGAGTAATATGGTGTCAGACCAAATTGTCAGGTCCTCCTGCCTTAAAAGTTCAATTTAATTGCAACATGCTTCTTCTTCTCTTTAAATAAATCAATACATGCCCCGCTGTGCCTTAATTTAGATTAAATAAATAAGAAACAGGTTTAATCTTATTACAGAATTGATATTTTCAACATTTTGTCCCAGAATGTAATATCCTGTGTGTTTTGACCATTAGCTCAGCTTCATAAATATAGCTGACTTATGTGGTTCATTGATGGTTAAATCAGAAAGGACAAAGTTTCTTGTGAAGATATATTTCTCATCCCATTCTCCTCTGCCCTATGAAACTAGCCCAGCACTTTTCCCTCTCTACACAAGTCTTTGGGGACAGCTGTACTAGATATGGCTAAAAGCATCTACAGCATTTCCTTGTGTAAAGACTGAGAGATAAGTCATAGGTAATCATGGAAACATCAGATAATTACAAACGTTTGTAATGAAATAGTTCAGTGTTATGCTTCAAAGGGATTACTTACATTCTTTGCGCATGAGATGAAAATACATCTTTTCCCCTCGTTTGATTGATGTGCCAAATATATACATAGCTATATACTTTCCTTGAGTACAAATCCAAAACTCTGTGTGTTTATGTGTCACTCACCTCCCACAATCTCTCCAGTGCCTTGCCTCCCCTGTCCCTTCCTCCTTCCCACCCACCCCATCCACACAGGTAACCAGGTGATTTTTCACAGAATCTACGATTTATTCTTGCTGTGTTCTGCCAGTTTGTTTTCTTTGATTATTTGTACTCTGCAAATGAATGAAATCATCTGGTAACTGTCTTTCACCTTCTGACTTACTTCACTTAGCAAAATCACCTCAAGATCCACCCATTTTGTTACAAAAGGTACTATTTCATCTTTTCTAATAACAGAATTATACTCCATTATTGAGTATATCCCATAATTTATAATGATCCAGTCATTGACTGAAGGACACTTAGGTTAGTTCCATGAGCTGACTACTGTAAGTAATGCTGCCGAGAACATAAAATAATGTGCATAAAACTTTGCTTATTAGTGTGTACATATTCTTTGGGTAAATAGCTAGGAGTGATATTGTTGGGACATAAGGCATTTTCTCCTATAAATTTTTGAGGAATCTAAAAATTTTCCCATAGAAGCTGTACCAAATTACATTCCCACCAAAAGTGAATAAGCGTTCCTTTCTCTCCTCATCCTTGCCAACATTTCTTTCAGATATTTTTGATTTGGACCACTCTTCGCAGGGATGATGTGTTATCTCAGAGAGGTTTCGAGTTGCATTTCTCTTGTAATAAGTGATGCTGTAATTCTTTTCATGTGCTTGTAGGTAGAATGTCTGTATGGGTTCTTTAGACAAGTGTCTTTTTCGGTATTTTGTCCATACTTTGATAGGGTACTTTGATTTCTTGCTATTGATTTCTATAAATTCTATATATTTTGGAAACTAACTCCTTTTTGGATGTATGATGCACAAATAACTTCTCCTAATTTAAAGGCTATCTTTTTGTTCTTGTAGTGGTTTGTGTGTGTACGTGTGATTAAAAGACTTCACAGTTTATAGTATTTTCATTTGTTTATTTTTTAATTTTGCTTCCTCTGACATTGTAGTTATGCTTCCAAATAAAGCTCTATAGTTGATGTCCAGGAGCTTACCTTTGTTTTCTATTGTGTATTTTCTGGTTTCAGGACAGACATACAAGTATAATATATTTAAAAATATTTTTGAGTGTTTAAGTATTGATCGAGATCCATTTTTTTGCATGTGGTTGTCCAAATTTCCCAGCACCATTTGTTCAACATGCTATCCACCATTTTATTGTCATGGTTCCTTTGTCAAAGATTAACTGTCCATGTTTGTGTGGGTTTATTTATAGGCTCCCTATAGTATTCCATTGGTTTGTACTTCTTTTTTTTGTTCCAGCAGCATGGTGTTTTGATTACTCACTGTGTAGTATAGCTTGAAGGCAGGTAGCATATACCTCCATTTTTCTTTTCCCTCAGCATTGCTTTGATTAGTCAAGTCTTTTTAGATTCCATACAAATTTATAATTGTTTTATCTACTTCAAGCATGTCTTTACAATTTTGAGAGATATTGGACTGAGTCTGCAAATTTGGGTTAATATTGCCATTTTAACAATGTTTATTCTTCCAATTCATGAACACAGTATATCATTCTATTTTTTGTATATTATTTCCATCAACGTTCCAAGACTATTTTTAGTATATACTACTTTCAGTATTTAGATATTTCCCTTCTATTATTAAGTTTATTGTAGGTAATTTATTCCATTTGGTACAATTTTAAAAGGAATTTTTTCCCCTAAATCCTATTCTAATATATTATTTGCACATAGAAGCACAACAGAGTTTTACACATTCCTTTTGTATCCTAATGCTTTACAATTATTATCTATACATTTGTTATCTATAGAGTACATTTATTATCTATAAAGTAATTTTTTGGTAGAGTATTTGGATTTTTTATGTACATGTCATAGCATCTGCCAATACCATGTATTTTGCTATTTCTTTTTCAATTTAGATTCTTTTCTTGCCTGATTTCTCTGGCCAGAATTTCCAATAATATGTTGAACAGCAATAGTAATAGTGAGCATATTCTTGTTCCTGAAAGGTTTTTAGTGTTTCAGTATGAAGTATGATGTTTGCTATGGGTCTGTCATATATAGGCTTCATTATGTTGACATATGTTCCTTTCATTTCCATCTTGAGAGTTTTTACAGAATTGGGTGTTGAAGAAGATCAAGTTTTTTTTAAGCATCTATTGAAAACAATGTAAAATAAAATCTCTATTTTTGTTGATGTGTTAGAAACTGCAACACCAATTTGTGTGTTAGACCAGCTTTATATCCCTGGAATGAAACCCACTTGATTAAGGTGAATGATACTCTTAATATATTGGTGAATTTGATTTGCAAAAATTTTCAAGGATTTTTGCATCTGTGTTTATTATATATTTTTTCTTTTCCTTTTTCTTTTTTGTGCTATCTTGTTTGCTTTTGAGATAAATATAATGTTAAATGAGTTTGGGAACTTTCTACTCTCAATGTTTTTTGAAGTGTATGAGAAGTGTAGTTATTATATTATTTTTTAATTTTTGGTAGAAATCACTAGTGAAGACCACTAACTTTAGGTTTTTGTTCTTAGGGAGAATTTTGGGTTATTCTTTCATTTTTTGTACTTTCAATTGATCTCTTCAAGTTATTTCATCCTAGTTCAGTTTTGGAAGGTTGTATAACAATTAAAGTCTTTTTTCCATTTCTTCTAGGTTTTCTGGTTTGTATAGATGCTCATAGTAACCTCTTATGAAACTTTGTACTTTTGTCATAATACAAAATACTTTTGTAATTTTAACTCTTTCATTTCTGATTCATTTTATTTGGATTTTCTCTATCATTTTCTTAGTGAGTTTAGCTAACGATTTTTCAGTTTTGTTTATCCTTTCAGAGAACCAACTCTTGGTTTTCCTGATTTCATGTATCATCATCTTTGTGTCTAATTCATTTGTTTCTGCTCTAATTTATATTATTTCCTCTGTACTACTTATTTTTAGTTATGCTGTTCTTATTATTCAATTTCCTTAAGATGTGTGGTGACATTGCTTGAGATTTTTAAGATTAGATTGATATGTATGTTCCATGTATTTCCGTCTTAGTATATCCTTTCAGAGCATCCTACAGGAACTTTTAGCTTGTCTTTACATTCTAATTTGTCTCTAGATAATTTATTTATCCTTTGATTTATTTCTTGACCAAGCATTCACTCAAAAGTCCTTTTTTATAGAGAAAGAAATTAAAGGAATGCAAATTAGAGGGGAAAAAAGCAGTAAAATCACTACTGCCATTTACAAATGATAACATACATAGAAAACCCAAAACACTCCACTGAATGAACTGTTGTAAACAATAGGTTCAGGAAAGTGGCAGGTTATAATATGAATATACAAAAATCCATGGCATTCCTTTATGCAAACAATGACTCTGCTCAAGAAAACAATCCTTGTAATATCACATCAAAAAAGAATTAAGTACCTAGAAAAAAACATAAAAGGTGAAATTCCTGTATAAGGAAAACATTGTTGAAAGAAATAAACAAAAATATGTTTGGAACTATATTCCATTGACTGGAAGACCCTATTATTAAAATAAAATTTTGGAACTATAGTCCATTGACTGGAAGACCCTATTATTAAAATGTCAATACTACCCAAAGAAATATACAGATTATCCAATCCCTATCATTATTTTGATGGCATTCTTCAAGGCAATAGTGCAAACATAACTGAAATTTGAAGGAATCACAAAAACCCACAAATAGCAAAAGTAATCTTAACCAAAAATGTGAACAGAGTTATTAAACTCACAGACCTCAAACTATAATTCAAATCAATAGTAATTAAACAGTTTGGCATGGAAATAAAAATAGACACAAAGATCAGTTAAACAGTATTGAGAAAGAAAAACAAATGTGCTCATATGGATAGTTAATTCATAGCATAGAAACCAAGAACATGTAATAGTCACAATGAAATTCTGTTCAACAAAGAGTGTGGGAAAATTAGATAACCCCTATATGAAGGAACAAAACTAGAATACTACCTCATACCATACATGATCAAAATGGAATAAATTCTTGGATGTAAGACCTGAAATCATAAAATGCATCAAATTTTAAATTATTGAAATTTTAATTAGTTTAAATTTTAAATTAAAATACATACTGATACATTGTTGATGGGAATGTAAACAAGTCCAGTCACTACTAAAAACATTATGGAGGTTTCTCAAAACATTAAAAAATAGAACTACCATATGATAGATACAGCAATCCATTAAGGCATCTACCCAAAGAATATATAGACCCTAATGTGAAGGGATCTATGCAATTCTATACTCATTATAGTATATTTTATAATGGCTAAACTTGTAATTGACCAAAGTAACCAATAATGAATGAGTTGATAAAGAAGATATGGTGTGTGTGTGTGTGTGTGTATATATATATATATATATATATATATATATATTCCACTGTGTGTATGTGTACATATATATGTATATACATACACATACACATACACATACACATACCATGGAACACTATTCACCTGCAAAACATAAGGTCTTGTCATTTCTGACAACATTAATGGAATTGGAAGTTATTATATAAAACAAGATGAAGGAGAAGGCAAATACCAAATGATTTCACTCATATAGAATATCAAGAAACAAAACAAAGCAACAGACTAAAACAAAGTGCGGAGGGAGTCCAATGAACTATGGTAAAGGATATTAAAGTTTTGGTGGTAGTCATGATGCGAATATCCCTATAACAGTGCTATAAACTAATGTAACCTCAATAAATATAATTGTAAAAATTAAATGTTTTTATATTATTAAAAAATGAAACTACAATCTAAGTAATAAAATATATAACTATCCAGAAATATTTCAGGGCATAATCAAGTCTTTCAAAGTGTCTAAATATGACATGCAGACCTGCCACTTACCTGAATTTTGCTATCACTTCAATCACCTATCAGTTAAGTTACTTTTCTATGAAATAGATATAAGTAAATAAAAGTTACTTATTCACTCAATGATAATTTATTCATCACATACTATCGGGAATGCAGGAACTATGCTAAGCACTGGGAATATTTGTGCAAACAAAATTGGTAAAAATCCATGCTTATATTCTAGTGAGAGAAGGAGGAAGATAATAAATCATACGAAAATTGCTAAGTAAAATTCATAAAATGTTAGAAAGTAACAGATGACATGAAGGAAAGAAAAGCCAAGATGAAGGTAAACAGAGTATGAGGTGGTGGGAATAGAGAGAGGGTGTGATCTGCACATTGCGACCTGCCCTGACAAGCAAGCATGCCAGAACAGGCCTCTCTTAGAAGGTGATATTGAAGAACTAAAGGACAAGAAGGGGTGAAATATGCAGATATTGGGGTAGAAAATAATTAAAGATGAAAAAAAACACCCCATCAGGCATGGGTGTACTAAGTGGAAAGGCACACCTTAATTGTCTATACCCAGAGCAACCTGCTTCCTTGGTCCTATCTTTGTTATGCCACATTAAGTATATATTTGCACATTCTAGTTTTAATATGTAAAATAATGAACAGACCTGATTTTAGTTGTGTACATATTCCCCACACACTTTACAGCTGACTGCTATCTGCCTTTGTTTTTCTTAATTCTAAGTAGATGCCTCCCTAGCAGGTTTCCTTTGAACTTTTCAGCAGGTAGATAATTTCTGGGATGACATAACTGCCTTGTGTCTGGCCTGGCATAAGCACAGAGATAGCACTGAATTATAATTGAACATACCAGGAAATTTGTTATAATGATCTTTCATTTTGATACCTTATTTGTCTCTCATTTTGACATTTTCTTTATTTCTACCCTTATCCTTATGCATAGACTTAACATACATTACCTAGCATCTACCACCTTTAGTTTCTTTTCAAATTTTCCACACACTGTTATGAGACTGAAAATCTATCTGGCAAGAGAGTTCTAACAGCTAAAATCTGAGACCATCTGTTAATTTGGAAGCTTTATTAATAAATTATACTCTATATGCTTTGAGAAATTCCTAAGTTTTCCAATAAGAAATGAATATGACAGATGACAGAGCATCCAAGAGAAACCATCAAAAATCATACCCTTCTGTGTCAAACAACTGGAAGCTGTCAAACAGTTTGCTGTGTGACTGTTCTAAATGACTAGATAGTTCAACTGCTTGTGATATTCAGTTGCAAGTGAAGATAGAAACAGAGATGCTAGGGAGAAATAAACAAAAACAATGGAAAAGGTCATCCTTCAGAAGGTTAACTCTTTTCAAATGCAGTATTGCTGAACTCAGCTGGAGCAGGATTGACAGTTTGGCTCCCCTTAGCTTCTCCACAGCACCAGCCTGACCACAGTGCTATGATGATGAAACCACAAGTACCTTCAAAAAATGACAGATCACCACAGGCTCAGGGGAGAAGGGCATGGGGAAACTGTACTAGGTCAAAAGCAGGTATAAGTTGTGTCTTAGCCTAGACAAAGGTCCTGACTCTTTAGATTCATTGAGAGGTAATCCATCTGAAAGACTGTTTAGGAACAGCTTCTATATTTGTTGCACTACAACAAATGGTGCAAAAGCATAGGTGCTATGCTTGATAAAGAAGGCATGGTCATTTTCTTCAAGCTGTTTGCAGGCTGACCTCTTCATCTGCAGAGAGTCTCTTAAGTACTTCTGGCTACGATACTGACATGAACAACAACTAGGCCAAGTGCTCCACTGTATCTCATTCTATGCTAGCAGAGAGAATAACCATGATGGCTTTGCCAGTAGGAGGGTTAGAAGTTATCCTATCTGCATTTCAGGAACCAATTTAGAGATAGAGATGCAGAGTTTAGAAATCACATGGAATATGGGAAGTTATCCATAGTGGGGTAGAATAAGAAAGGAAACACCTTTAGTTTAGAGTTAGAAAAATTTATGGTTATAACTGTAATATGGAGTAGGACCAGGAAAATGTAGTATTGCTGAATCCAAAGCAGGGGAAATTTGAATGAAATAGCATAATCTTGAAAGACTGCCCAAATGTTTGGCACATAGTAAGCATATGGTAGAGATTTATTGAATGACTGAATGAACAATGTTTTGAAAAGACCCATAGATAGATTATCAATAATTATTTTTAAGGTTCAAGTTAGTGAAGGCAGGAAAATCTGGCCATATCTAAATCCTTTTCAGAAAGACAAGAGCATCTCAGTTACCACTAGCAACTGGACATCTCAATTATAACTCTGCAGTGTGGAAGTAAGTGATGCTATCATTTTACAACTTTATCTGATCTATTCTATAAGGCTAAACACACCTCCTGCTTGGATGATGATCATTTTCTTGAGCTGAATGGCTCTCTTATCATTTGTATTTTCAAAGTGGCTATTCACCAGTACTACAACTCAGTCGATTTCAGTCAGTTTCAAGGTTTGTGAAAGGCAGCAGAAATTCTCTTCTTAATAGCCATGGAAGTTCTAAATGAGAAACATTTAATCTCAGCCAATAACCATCCTCCTGTGGTGTGCATTTTTATTGGCAAAGATTCTTCTGTGTTACAGCAAAAAGATGTCTCCTGAGAAAAACTAAGGGCATTAACTTCTTCCAACCATGGTTTCCACTGTTGTGTAATGAGAACAGGATTGTCATTGTAAAAGGTTTACTAGACTCAAATTCAGTTTGTCCTGTCCAGGGTATCCTCTGCTCAGCCCTTTTGCCATCATCTATGCCTTCTAGGCCTAACTCAAGGGTGATTTTTCCCAAAACAGCACAACATTTATTAAAAATGGATTCCACTATTTGAGGTACTCAACTGGAAAGATTTTCATCTAAGTTTTTGTATCTGGTGTAATGGGTTTTATATGTATTTGTCTGTGCTCTCACATGCTTGGATACCTCAGACATTAATTTAAAATCTCTGTTCTTGGTCTGAACTGTGCCCTGGTTCAATACCATAGTTGTGTCCCTAGGTTTTAAACAATTAGGGCAAGAGCTAAGAGCTAAAACAATGTTGTGGCTGGCAGATTAAAGTACTACAAGTAATTACCTTGGTTTTTCTTCATTTCAGGGATACCTACTGACAGGATCTCTGTGTGACATAGCTCTGTGGTATATTGTGGCACCAGTTAGCTTTGAGTTACCTTAATCAGGTAGCAGAATAACCCATTTTATATACACGTATATGCTTATCTGTTAAAGGAAGGGATCTTCTCTACTTACTGAACAATTCTGGTAAAGTTGATTTGCATAATTGTCAGAGTCCAAGATTAGAAAAAAGAGCATTAATGGCCAATATCCTAACAGAAACATCCACTTAAGGTCGCCAAACAGGGAAGCAATGTAGTGTCTCTTAGAATACAGGGTCCAGAGGAATAAAGGATCTATACAGAAAGGCAGACTGAGAAGACACATGCCAAGAAGACTATATCTTTAGGTTTTCCTACACCAAGCTGTACCAGGTCAGATCTTTAAGAATTTACTCTAGCACCCTTACCCTATGGGATTATCCCAGTAAGTCACATTTAAGAAAACCCTTATATGAAAAGTACTCCTTTATCTTCTGATAAACTAATTCTCAAGTTTTGTTGCTTGTTTTTATAGTGTGAGGGGTGGTTTATGTGTACATACATGCACAGGAAGTATTGAGTGATTAATACAACACTAAAGTTCATCCCAGACAGACAAGATTAGGATGCTAATTCATATATCAGGAGCTCTTGTCAATACGTGCAAGATTTCATAAGTGGTACTCACTAAATATTCAGCAGGATAGAGGGACTGTTTCTAACAGAGTGATGAGAGATCATCTTTAATTAGAGACTATTTGAAAAGCAAATAAACCAGTAAATGATGAAGAAAAAACAATGGCAAGGCAGACAGTGCATCAAAGGCAAAGCAGCATAAGCAAGGATAAGTAGATAGAAAGGAGCAATAAGCATAAGCAAAGACAGGTAGACAGGAGCAATGCGTGCTCAAGGAAACACCATAGAAATCTAAAGAAATAGCAGACAGATTGTATTGGAGACCAGCAGTAAATGCAGATGAAGCATATCGAAGCCTGAAATCAGTGGTTCTCAAACATTATGGGCATATGTATTAGTTGGGAGAGGATGTACTAAAAGTGAAAATTTTTGGGTCTGTTCCCAGAGGTTCTACTCCATAGATTTGGGGTACTGCTGATGAATTTGAGAGTTTCATAGGCACCTGCAAGGGAGGCTGATGGCTGTCAGAGTCCACATTTAAGGAAACATTAAGTCAGAAGGTGTATCCTGGTGGAGAATCAATTTCCATTAATTTCTAAATTTGCTTAATCAAGTTTTAATGTTTTATTTGAGGTAATTTCACTGAACAATCTCTCTTCTATAACAGATATATTTTACAAAGCAAGTTTTGTCTGTAATTTTAATTATTTCAAATGAAACCGGAGAAAAGCACCAAGATATGGTATTTTAAAACATTATTTATAAAGACTGACCCAAAATCATTTTCCCCCATTAGTGTCTGCTTGAAGGTCACAAAAAACTCCCTTTCTACCAAACTTGCACAAATGAGGAGACCATCTGCTGTTTGGTTCATAAAAATTAACTGTTCAATTCACTGTCTGGGAGAGATTTGGTTTGGTTCAAATTTTCATGGAAATAAAGTCTGAAATGTCATAGATTCCATTTCGACATTATACATTTATCAAGTGGAATTTATAAGCTTCCAGCATTAGATGATCATACTTTAAGGGTATATCTTCATACATAAGCAGGGAATGTAGGTAATTATTTGTCATTAAAAGAAACCTAAACAATTAGATAAAGATGGTGTGGTGTATCCACACAATGGAATATTATTTAGTCATAAGGACAAAATGAAATGCTGCCATTTACAACAAAATGAGAGGAGTTCAAGAGAATGGTATATCAAGAGAATTACATGTAATAAAACAAATGAGAATGACAGACAAATACTAGACATTTACTTAGGGGATGATTTAGTGAAACAAAATGCCTAGCCAGCACTAAAAAAATTAAATGAGATTTATGGGATTAAGAGTGAGTGGAGAGGGAGAAGGTGCTAAAGTAAATCTCTTCAGACATCTCTAGTAATATGGCAGAGGTCATTAGACTTTGTAAGTCAGGGAAAAGAGATTCAAGTCAATCCTATCTATATACTCAAGTGACAGGAGGAGCCATAAGTGATAACTAAGGCTGGTTTAAAATCATCTTATCCAATATTGTCATTAATATTCAAGAGGAAAGAGTACCCTATTGGAACTGTACATACTGTGAGCGCACTGCCTCAGGGGGTACATAGTGCTAATAAGCATCATTCATGTCACTCAAAGAGCATTGACACACTGAGCTAGTCTATCTGAATTCTAAATAAAACTGACTACCACATGTTAGCCTGGGTCCTTGGAAAAGTTAATTTGTTCTAGATTCCTCATCTATAAAGTGGGGATAATAACACAAGGTGATCATAAAGTCTGAAAAATAGATATATAATGTCATCAAGGACATTATCATCTTCAATCTTAAAAAAATACATATTACGGTAAGCAATACAATTGTATTGCTTTCTATGAGAAAAAAATATTGAGGAAAGGAAGTCTTGAAGGTGAGTAGCCAACTCAAGAAAATAACAAAGTGGGATGTTTAAGGCATAAAAATAAAGTGAATTCCATGTAAATTAAAGATTGAGGGAATATGTATAAACTATTAAATGATTTGTATTTTTTTAAAAAAGAGATTGGATATTGTGTTCACTAGGAAGGTAGGTTGAAGTTATATGTTATAAAGAGTCTTGATTAACAATTATAATAAAAGCTAATACATACAGTGATTACATTGTGCCAGATACTATTCTAAACACTTTGTATACAACAAATAAATTATTATTAGCCTTTTACAGAGGTACTATTAGTCCTATTTTAAAAGAGATTGTGCTACTAGCAGGTCAGCAAAGGGCTTAAAATACGATCAGATTTGTATGAATGAAAAATATTTATGGCTACACTATTGAAGATGGCTTATAAAAAAGAAAGACTAGAAATAGAAACCAAGGATACTTTCAAAAGCGGGAGATATGAGGAAAACTGACCACACTAGTAATTAATTGGGTTTCAGGTTTAGGGAGAACAGCAAGAAACAGATTAATTCCAGATCTCACTTGGATATATAGGTAGATAGTGGTGACATTCATCACAACAGGAATTGTAAAAATAAACATATTTTATAGATCAAGTGGTCAATTTCACTTTGGACAGCTATTGAAACTCTAGTGGTATACCAGTGGTAACAACTGGTCGTCTAGATGTAGAATCAGAAGCCACATGGAGCAGTGGTATCAACAGTGCTTGCACATTTCATATTTGATCTTCTGGAATTACTGTGATCTGATTTATTATCACTGTGATCTGATATATTAGTAAGATCATATTGGTGTAAAGGAGGTTTTTTTCTGAGTGCAGAAAACCTAACATATAAACGCAGCTTAAAAAATATACCAAAGCTTAGAACCAACATATCTTGGGTAGACCTGGCCCTAACTGCCACATATCCAGGCAGAAGGGGTCCACAGATTTACGTACTGGTTATGAAGTATCTGAATAAGGACTAACTAAGCATTAGAGTAGGAGTCAAAGATATCAATTCAGGACCAAGAGAATTCTGTCCTGATTTACCTGTTTTTTTTTTTTTTGAGCCACTCAAAAGTTTCCTGCCTGGTTAAATGTAGGGGTTGGGGGGATATCTCACATTCCTCCCTGTTCTCATTTTCTAATAATCTGTGCCTAATATTATGCATCATGAGCACAATTTAATTATAAGTCAACACTTGGAAGCAATAAATGGGCACAAATCAACACTTTCAGGCCCTGAGTCACTTCAACAATACATCAATTCTGCTGAATGAGCTTGGAACGAGAAGCCATAGTCAAATATCAAATATTTTCTAACCACCGAACATATAGCCAATCAACAAAGAAAAATAGTCTTTGCCATGAAAGCAGTGTCCTGCCAGGAATAGAGCTTGTGATAAACACGATCCAATAATCCAGTCATAATTAGCCATTTAAACACTCAGCTGAATTCTGCAGGAATTTGCAGAATTTTGTAGGATTTGGCTGTGTATAACAGGTCATGCCAAGGCTAAAACGAAACAAAGAGATACAGATTGAGAAGGAACTGAAGAAATTATTATATTCATCACACCCCTATTATGGAAGCATCAAACAAATTAAAATATCTTCTCTATTTCAAGTATTTTTTTACTTAACATGATCTAATCTTTATGGGAGTAGAGTACAATGAATTAGAGACATTAAAATTAAGAAACTCAATGAAAATGAAATCCGAACAGTTGAAATCATATGAAATAAAATACAAGCTTTCTTTTAAAATGGTGAGGTACTTCATAGCTTCCCCAAAAACGACTAATTAGATTTTTGTGAAACCTTAAATGATTGTTCTGAAGTATCTGGGGCCATCTGAGGCTTGTTACACTCCTTCCAAGGTTCACAAAACAATTTGACGAAATGGTCAGATACACCATTGAGATTATACCAAATATTTGCCCCCGAGAATGCTCCTGTAGTACTGAGATATTTTTTCCGGACTCTCATAATTTAAGAACATTCCACTTCACCACTCATCTCTTGCTTTTATGGAGATTCAAAGATATAGAAAGAAGTTTGCAGTCACATGACAGCATGAGGACCATTGGCAGGTCACTTCCAATAGAAGAATGATTTGTAGAGAGAGGAACACATGAAAACATGACAGAGGAAAGATGATTTCCCAAAGCTTGCTGACACAAATGTAAATTCTCATATACAGAAGATATCAATCAACTGTCCACTGTAGGGAGTAGATCTTATCCCTATCAACCTGCATGCTCTTTCAAAGTCCTTGCTGCTCATATACTTCTTTAAACTAACTTCCTGTATATTTACTTCAAAAAGCATAAAGCTTACTTCCTCTGAAATGAAACTGTCCTACCAGCAGCAATGGATTTCCTAGTCCATCTACTCTCTTGCTATAAACACAAGAGGCACACAGGGATACAGAAGGCATCTCATATATAATTTATCTGACTACTTCTTTAGCATAACCTACTGTCAGATTTTAATAGACTTTGTTGAGATCCTGTCACATATTCCTTGCTACTTCTCCAGAATCAACCATGACTACTAAGTCAAGGACATTAACAGAGGGGAATCTATATTATCCAGTACTGTGGATACAGTAACACCATCAAGAAAAAATGATTCTGAGCCCAAATGATCAGATCCTACTTTTAAAGTTCTCCTGAAAATGGAGAAAATATTGCTTGGCCATGTATTGTTGTAACTATGAGAATATACCTCAGAGACAATCTAGAGGGGATGTAATTCACCATGGACTTTAGCGGCTATGTGCTGAAAGTTGTCATCACAGTGATGTTGAGACCATCTGTTCCACTGCCTTTTCCTAATCTCTGACTGAATATGGCAGGCATACTAAGGTAGGTCTAATTCCTGGGAGACAGAAAACATCTGTTGGCTGACGTTGACTTGAGAACTCACTGGCGAGCTTGTCAAACCTTCCTCAGATTGTTATACAATCAAAGATGTTTCCATCCAACTTTCTCCCTTCTCTCATTCATTCATGAATATACACAAGAAGACAATCACTCAACTTTGTGTATGTCCTCAAAAAAATGCTAGACAATGTAATTTGTATTAGAGTCCCATCCAGCATTGTCTTTTCATATATACAACCTTTGCTATAACAAATTTGGAAACCTCCCTACTTTACACAAAGAAGTATTTAATTTATATACAATTATGTACTCATTTGATATACATTTTCAAAGAAATTTAAATAAAAGGGGAGGTATTTGAGGTCCATATGTTGAAAATTCAACTTTATTAAACCTACAATTTGTCCTCCAATTGATCAATGAATTCAATACATTATCAAAATACCAGTAGGCTTTTTTTTGATAGAAGATACCAAGATAAGCCTAAAATTTACATGGGAAAATGAAGAATTTAGACTAGCCAGAAAAAGTCTCATAAAACAAGAACAAAGTCAAAAGACTTATACTTTCCTAAGAATAAGTATATAAATCTGCAGATATATGAAGCAAGAATAAGTCCTTACTCTTATGTTCAAAAGGTGATTTTTTTCAGTAACATACTGGTCATTTAAAATGACCTGAAATGTACATGCTGCATAATTACCCTTTATCAATGCATCTTTCAACTTTTAGAGAGAGGTAAAAAGGCATTTCAATAGGGAAAAGTTTAGTCTACTTTTAAAATGGTACTGGGCTAATACAAAAAGATTAATTTCAACCTCTACATCACCCCCACACATAAACATTTAACCAAAGTAGAGCACAGATCTAAATATAAGAGCTAAAACTAAAAATGCTGTAGAAGAAAGCATTGGAGTAAATCTCTATGACCTTGGGTTAGGCAAAGATTCCTTAGTATGGTACCAGAAACATAAGTAAAAAAATAAAAAATAAGTCAACTGGATAGCCTCAGTTTTTCTAATTGTACATCATTTTTTTAAATTGTACTTCAAAAGTCATAAAAATAAAGATAAGTCACAGGTTGGGAGATAATAATTTGTAAATCACAAATCTGATAAATTTATCCATAACATATAAGAATACTTAAAAAAGAAAAAGACTGAAGCATGATGACCAGGTGAAAGCATAATAAAGTATGCTGAAGCACAATAACCTAAGAAATACAGCCTAGGAGTCTAGATAAATAACCATCTAGAAAAGCACCCCATGACTTGCTGACTTGGCTTATCAATATGCAGCCCACTTTCTCCTTGAATCTTCCTTATTCTGTTTTTGCCATGTCAGACCTGTACTACTACGAATGATAGCCCACCCTGAATACCAGAGCATGTAAAGTATATACGAATCCTTAACTCCAAGTTAGGGGTACTCAGCCTTTGGATATGAATCTGCTGAGTCAGTGTTGGTAATAATAAATCTGCTTCTTACCAGCCATGATCTCCTCCTTTCTTTAGTACTGCTTTCAAACAACCTAATTTTAATTAAGACAATTAATGTTCTAGTAACAAAAGATGTTAGGGAGCTGTGGTGAAATTGGGGGCCTGTGGCCCCCAGTACTGTTGGTACTGCATTAAAATAGCAGCAATCTGTTCACTGGAGGATGCAGATTTGGAAAAGGAAAGACAAACTTCCTCGTGATAGGATTAGTATCAAGCTATTTGGGAGGAGACTGGGAAAAAAACACATGGAAAGGAGAGAGAAGATGGGTGAACAGAGAAAGCAGAGGAGCAGTAGGAGTGGCCAGATTCCAGGTGTGGGAGCAGGCAGGGCCCAGACCCTAGCCTGTGCTGCTTGAAGCCTGGGGGTGCATGTTGGAGAGACTTGTAACTTATATAGGTGGCTTAAAAATTTAGTTCCTAAGAACTTGGTTTAACTTTGAAACTTCAAAGCTTGGAAGTCTTCTGGAGAACTGAAGAGAATTTGCTGTGTTGCTGTGATTAGTGAGTTTTGCTGGTTTTTTGGGCCACTTTGGAGATGGGACTGAAAGAATGCCAGAGCTGTGCCTTTTGGAGAAGAATTGATGATGCCAACCTGGTTTCCTTGTTGGATTTGAATCTTCCGCTTTGAAAGGAGTGATGGCACCATCTTGGCTTCTTCTGGCTTGCAGTGAGTAGAGAGAGCTGTGTCTTTGAAGAAGGAACAATGATGCCATCTTGGCTTCTTCATTTGGTTTGAAGGTGGGACAGTGGCCATTTTTTTGTTGTTGTTAAGATTTTTTGTTCTTCTGATAACAAAGATCCACAAAGAGCTCCTACAGCTCAACAAAAACAAAGCAAAAAACCCAATCAAAAAATGGGGAGAAGAAATAAAAAGACACTTCACCAAAGGGGAGATACAGATGGCTAATAGACATATGAAAAAATGCTCCACATCACTAATAATTAGGGAAATGCAAATTAAAATCACACTGAGATACCATCTTACACCAGTAAGAATGGCCCCATAAATAAAACAGACAACAAATGTTGGCGTGGATGTGGAGGAAAAGGAACTCTCTTACACTGCTGGTGGGAGTGCAAACTGGTCCAGCCACTATGGAAGACTGTGTGGAGGACCCTCAAACAATTGAATGTGGACTTACCATTCGACCCAGCAATCCCACTACTAGGAATATACCCAGAGAACATGAAGACATTAATTCAAAAGGACACATGTACACGCATGTTCGTTG